>PVJI01004113.1:0-113011 GCA_004026765.1 Micronycteris hirsuta | reverse complement strand
GGCCGGGGGGGGGAGTGGGGAGGGGACAATGGGGAGAAGCGTTTTCAGGAATCACTGTAGAGGACACATGGAGGGAACTAAGGGGGAGGAGGGAGGCTGGGGGGGAGGTGGGGGGAGGGGGGAGGGGAGGGAGAGGATGCAAATAACTGTAATTGAACAACAATAAAGTAATTTAAAAAAAATTAAAACTATAAGTTATTACATCCATATTATTACTCTACCAACGACATTCTTGCAGGCCTTACTTCTGTGGTACCCTGTATGATGGTTAACATTTGCACTTGAATGTAAATCTAGTTTAAAATACTACATGAGAAGAATAGTCAAGTTTTATTAGTTTTGCTGGGAGGAAGATCAAAGGCCTCTATGGAAAGGATTCTTAGACATTACAAGAATAACTGTTTTCAGAAAATTAGTTCTTGTTTCTGAAAAAGTAGGAACTCAATAAAACTGTTAAAGTTATCAAGCTGACTTTCTACATTTAGAATACATTAGAAGTGTGTTCTTTATGAGTTAAAATTTAGTAAAACCAAAAGCATCTGTTGTCTAAGTAAAGAAATCCATGGAGGCGTAGCATGGCTGTCCAGTATAGAGTGTATCATAGACTTTGTTACCAATGAGATTCAAGCAGATCCATGACACTTGAGGCCTTGGAGAGCTAACACCCAGGACCTAGAGAGAAGGATGGTGAACTGTGTTCTTCGAAGTCTCATAACCACTGAATGTGAATAAGGTCAGGTATGAAAAACTAGTTAATTGAGAATACAAATAATTTAACTCTTTTTATAACCACCTCTATGATTGTCTGATAGATACCGAGTTTCAGTTTTTTTCTCCCGGATATACACATACTTGTTTTTAACATTTTTGAAAATGCTGTTTAGGCCTCTAAGTGGAAATTAACTTTTTAAGAAAACTTTATCAGAAATTTTCAAACAAAAATAGAAAAGAAAACAGAAACATTAATAACTCCCATACTCAGCTTCACCGTCAATAATTATTCGCCTATGGTGATCTTTTCTTCATTTATATCTCTAACTGTTTCACACCCCCAGGTTATTTTACAGCAAATCTTAAATATCTTTCCAGTTCATCTGTAAATGTTTTAATATGTATGTATCTCTTTGAGACCTCACTTTAAACATAAGCATATCTACTTTAAAAATTAACATTTAATATCATCGGATATTCAGAAAAATTCAAATTTAACCTAGTTTTATTCATTGGTGGTATTGTGATATGAGGAATGATTGACTGGCACTGGCCAGTGTGGTTCAGTTGGTTGGAAGCATATGGGAGGCAACCAATAGATGTTTCTCTCTCACATATATGTTTCTCCATCTCTCTCTCCCTTTTCTCTCTAAAATCAATTAACATATGTTTTAAAGAAAGAATGATTGATTGGTTCAGGTGTTGTCAATCTTACACCTAAGGGTTTTAGAGACTGTTTATTATGGTGTAGATCCATTATTACCTTGGGGGTTGCAGAGTAATGATATATATATATATATTTTTTTTTAAGTATATTTTATTGATTATGCTATTACAGTTGTCCCATTTTTTCTCCCCTTTATTCCCCTCCACCTTGCACAGCCTCTCCCACCAGCATTCCCTTACCTTAGTTCATGTTCATGGGTCATACATATAAGTTCTTTGGCTTCTCCATTTCCCATACTATGGTCTTAGCCTCCCCATGTCTATTTTGTACCTACTATTTATGCTTCTTATTCCCTGTACCTTTTCCCCTATTTCTCCCCTTCCCCTCCCCACTGATAACCCTCCATGTGACCTCCATTTCTGTGATTCTGTTCCTGTTCTAGTTGTTTGCTTAGTTTGTTTTTGTTTTTGTTTTTAGGTTCAATTATTGATAGCTGTGAATTTTTTGTCATTTTACTATTCATAGTTTTGATCTTTTTCTTAGATAAATCCCTTGAACTTTTCATATAATAAGGGCTGGGTGATGATGAACTCCTTTAGCTTTTATCTTGAAAGCACTTCATCTGCCCTTCCATTCTAAATGATAGCTTTATTGGATAGAGTAATCTTGGATGTAAGTCCTTGCCTTTCATGACTTTGAATACTTCTTTCCAGCCCCTTCTTGCCTGCAAGATTTCTTTTGAGAAATCAGCTGATAGCCTTATGGGCACTCCTTTGTAGGTAACTATCTCCTTTTCTCATGCTGCTTTTAAGATTCTCTCCTTATGTTTACTCTTGGCTAATGTAATTATGATGAGCCTTGGTGTGTTCCTCCTTGGGTCCAACTTGTTTGGGACTCTCTGGCCTTCTTGGACTTCCTGAAAGTCTGTTTCCTTTGCTAGATTGGGAAAGTGTTCTTTCATTATTTTTTTCAACTAAGTGTTCAATTTCTTTCTCTTCCTCTTCTCCTTCTGGCACCCATATGATTCAGATGTTGGAATGTTTAAGGTTGTCCTGGAAGTTCCCAGACCTCTCCTCAATTTTGAATTCGTGTTTTTTCATTCTGTTCTGTTTGAATGTTTATTTCTTCCTTCTGCTCCAAAGCATTGATTTGAGTCTCAGTTTCCTTCCCTTCATGCTAGTTCCCTTTATTTCACTTTTCATAGCCTTCACTTTTTCTTTTATTTTGTGACCATACTCAACCATTTCTGTGAGCAACCTGATTTCCAGTGTTTTGAACTGTGTAACTGATAGATTGGCTATCTCTTCGTCGCTTAGTTGTAGTTTTTCTGGAGCTTTGATCTGCTCTTTCATTTTGGCCATATTTCTTCATCTTGGCACACCAGTTACGTAGTAAGGGATTGAGCCTTAGGTATTTGCCAGGGCGGAGCAACCCACTTCACTCTGTTGTGGGGGAGGGGTCCAAAAGGGAAAAATGCTGCTTGCTCAGCTCTCGATTGGCTCTTTCCCTGCTCTCCACAAGCAAATTGGGACCTTTTGGTGCTGATTCCTGGTCTCAGGTGGGTGGGTTTGTGTACTTTGTAGGAGCCCAGGGGTCTCTCCAACAAACTCTCCTGTGAGGCTGGGAGTTTCTCCTGCCCCTCAACCCCCACAGGTTTTTATAGTCAGAGGTTTTGAGGCTTTATTTCCCTGTGCTGGAATCCTGGGTTGTGTGGTCTGTCTCACATCCCAGTTGTTCCTCCTGGCTTATCTGCCTGCAGGTGTGGGACTGCCCTGTCCACCAGCCACCACTTGGCGCTGCCCATCTCCACCCCTCCTACTAGTCTGCGTGAATGTTTCTTTAACTCCTTGGTTGTTGGGCTTCCATACAGGTCGATTTTCTGGCAGTTCTGGTGGTTTTTTTTGTTGTTTATAAATTTGTTCTTCTCCTTCTTTTGGTTGTGTGAGGAGACAAAGTATATATACCTACACCTCCATCTTGGCCAGAAGTTCTAATGATACATATTTTTAATCCTCAGATATCCAGTGTTCAGATTTCTGATTGTCCTATACTTTAAACTATATGTGGATGAATCAGGGTCTAGATAAGGTCCCTATTGCATTTGGTTGATAGTAAATATCTTTATTCTATTTGCTTCTCCTCCTCCCTCCTCTTTTCTACCCTCCCTCTCTCCCTCTCTTTGCTGTTCATTTGTTAAAGAAACTGGGTATATGCTGTTGCTCATTCTGAATATAGGTGATTGTATTTTCTTTTTTTGAGTATATAATCTTTATTATATTTTTTTCATTCCTATTTAGTCCCCTTAAATCCCCCCGCCCTGCTGCAATCACCACCTTGTTGTCCATGGGTGATTGCATTCCATGTTTCATTTAACATTCCTTTATTTTCTGTAAATTGGTAGTTAGATATAGTGACTTGATTATATTCATGCTCAGTTTTTGGACAAGAATATTTAGAAGCAGTATTGTATTCTTCCATAAGGAGGCGTTTATTACTTCTCTTTTGGTGTTGTCATGTTAATAGCCATTGGTATATATTGTCCACAGTGGCTGATAATAATACTCGTGATTCCTTGAAACTAGCTTTCGTTGGTAATCTAGTTTTTTTCTCCTCTGGGCACTATTGAGAATTAAAAAGAAAAAAAAAAGATTCAATATCAAGTTGTGATATCTTCCTGGGTGCAACCTAGGTTTGATGTTGTGCACTTTTGCAAGCCCTTTTTCTGTGTGAAGACCTTCTTCACCTTAGATCAATTTTCTTCTAGATTAGTTTTATTTTCTTATTTCTTTATTTTCCCTCTCCACTGTCTCTTTATTGCTTTCTGACTTGTTCAGTCACTTTATTCAAGTCTCTGCTCAAATGTTACCTTATCAGAGCACAATAATCACTCTGTGAAGGCATTCTCCTACTACCATCTTTTCCTGCTGCATTTATCTTCATAACATCTGATATTTATATATTTATACTTTCTCTCCTGTGACTTAGATGTAAGACAGGGAATTTTTTTTATTCACCACAGTTTCCTTGATGTTTAAAAGTTTCATATAGTGCATGCTCGGTAGTATTTGTTGAATTAATATATTACATTGGATTCAGCATTTATCCTCATCTTTCAACTTGTGTTGCATACTTTAAATATATGTATTTTTTCTACATTTTGAAGGTTCTTTTTAACATTATCTTCCAGCAACCATTGAACATTTGCTTTTGATAACTGTTTATAAGTGCTAACATTTCTTGTTCTCTGTTTTTTTTCATTGCACTGTGAACTTGCTTCATGGCTGCTGTGTCCACTTGTCTCTCTGAGGCTGCCAAGTAAACTCTCCCACCTCGCCTTTCCCCCCAATAGGTTATCTTTCGATCCCTACATTTTCTTTATTTCTTTCTTTGTTTATCTTAGTCACCCATTTCTTGAAGCCAAGTTTCTCTGGTCCTGCTTTGGGCTCCTTCAGTAGTTGTTTGGATCCATTTCTCTAACAGATCTCTTTCTTTAATGTAATAAAAACAGCATTCCCATTAGAGTGTTTGGGCATGTGGCAGGAAAAGGCAAGGTAAGAAGGGAGGGTTCAGATGGCTCATGAACTCTGAGATTAGTTTTCATTGCATTGCTTGCTTGTTCTACAGCTAACTCTTCCTTGCTTCTAAGACCTTCTCATCTGTGGAGTCTTTGGCTGTGGTTTTGCTTTGCTTTCATTTTTCTGTCAATTTCATTCTGTCCACCTGTATTTTTTAAAAATACCATGAAAGTTTTTTTTTAGGTGACACCCTTTCTTGTTACCCAATACTATGATTTTATTTTTTCTTTTTAAACTTTTTACAAGGTTATTATACTGGAAATGATTGAAGAAATCTATGATGTTCATAGAGTGAAACTGTAAATCTTATTTTTTCCTCTCTCTACTTTTACTCCCCTCCACAGAAGTAACCACTATTAATAATTTATGTTATTTTTAACATATATATGATAATCACTCTGTATCTTTCTTTTTTGATTTGACAATATATCTTGAACATTTTTCCATCATACCAACTTACTAATTATTTTCCAGATTTATAAAATTCCTGCTTTTTACCTAGTAAAATGTAATATTTTATTGTTTTAATTTGCATTTCCTTGATTAGAAAGTTTAATTGTTGAGCATTTTCTCATTAATTTTAAGATGGGGCAGACAATTTTAAAATTTTAAAAAGGACAACTATAAGAATATATACAATGTCTAGATATATTTAAGAAATAACTAAAGATATGGACAAGGGTAGAAACAGGTCAGCATTTCACATATATAGCATAAATCCTCAGTTATCTTACAATTTTTATACTGTTATTTTAAAATACATCTCTTCTGTCAATTCAGTGTGTTCTTGGTAAGGAGAGGAATTACATATGTGTGCTGAACTTGCCCTATTTAGCAGGAATTTAGACAGATATTTAATTATTCCATGTTCTAGGGTTTGTCTTGCTTAATTTAAGAAGCCATATCAAGGAGTCACAAGCATGTAGTCACTTATTACATATGTTTTCATTTTATGCATCAGAATTGTGAGGGGGATACCCCCCAAAAACAATCTTATGGAGGGTGCACCCCTTGTAGTACAGGCTTCCCCCACTAGGTGAGTGTTCTAGGAACCTATCTGTACTAGTGTACCAGCTGGTGGTGGTGTGAGGGGCTGTGTTTGGCTTCCATGAATTATTTTTGAAGATTTTCAACACATTTTCCCATTTCTTGGTGGGTGATTTACAAGTGCACCTGCCCACATCATGCTGAGTGTTCATCAGTTTTGGACCCAAAAAAGGCGTGACCCTTGTGCCCCTCCCTCCCTATTCACCTGATATTGTCCCAGGTGACCATTTCTTTTGGTTTCCCCGGATTAAAGAAGTTCTCAGAGGGAAACATTTTGCCAGTGTGGAAGAGGTGAAACATAAACCAGCAGAAGCACTGAAAGACATCAAAATCAACAGGTTCAAAAACTGTTTTGAGTAGTGTAAAAAATGTTTCAATAGGTGTATTGCATCAAATGAAGAGTACTTTGAAGGTGACTGAAATTTAAACTTATAAGAATAAATACACAATTTTTTATAAATACATTCCGGGTTTTTTGGGTCCCCCTTGTATTTCTATTTCTGATAGCTTGAATTATTGACAAGTAGAAACTTATAGGCCCTGTTGAGGTTTAGTTGGACTTTAGAGATATCATAGAACAATTTGCCTTAATGTTTACAAACTGTGTAAGGTAAAGGATTTGCCCACAATCACATATGTAATAGCAGAGGAGGGTTTAGGACTCAGCTATCCCAACTTCCGGATGTTCCCTCTCACCCCGCTCACCCATTGTATTATTTATTTTGTTCTTCATTTTCAAGGAACAGCTTCTACTCTGAAGAATAATCACATTTTTTTCAAAAATGTATGTTTTAAATTCTTGTAAACAGACTGCAGATTTTCATTCAGAATTGGTGACTACAGTTAAAGAATTTTAGATTAAAGTCTGCTAGGCATGAAAGTTAACTTTTTGAAACTTAGCATTTTTAAAATTTTTTTACTGTTCAGTTACAGTTGTTCCATTTACCACCTGTTGCTCTCCCCTGCTCCATCCATCCCCTGCTCCCAAAGACAATACCCACCCCATTGTCCTTGTCCATGGGTCCGTTGTACATGTTTCCCTTCATTCCCCCATTATCCTAGTCCTCCCTCCCCTCTGGTTCTTGTCAGTTTATCCTTTATTTTCATGTCTCTGGTTCTTTTTTGCTGATTTGTTTGTTTTATTGATTAGGTTCCATTTATAGGTGACATCATATGGTATTGTCTTTCACTGCCTGGCTTGTTTCATTTAACGTAATGCTCTTCAGTTCATTCCACACTGCTGCAAAGGGTAGGACCTCCTTCTTCTGCTGCATAGAGTTCCACTGTATAAATGTACCATAGTTTTTTGATCCACTCATTTCCTGATGGGCATTTAGGTTGCTTCCAGCACTTGGGTATTATAAATAGCACTGCTATGAAACTAGGGGTGCATAGGTTCTTTTGAATTAGTGTTTCAGCAGTCTTAGGGTATAATTCCAGCAGTGGAATTGCTGGGTCAAAAGGCAGTTCCATTTTTAGTCTTTTGAGAAGATTCCATACTGTTTTCCACAGTGGCTGCACCAGTCTGCATTCCCACCAACAGTGCACTAGGGTTTCGTTTTCTCAATCTCACCAGCACTTTTTCTTAAATTTGTTTTTATCTCACATCAGAATACCTTATATAAAGCATTATTTCATTTATTTTTTTTTTTTTTTACAAAGAAGGCTATTTGGAAATAAATAGCCATTTAGGAGTACTTGTTGCTTTGGAAGGATATGTAAAATATTCTTTGGCACCAAATAATTAAAATTGCAACCTTTTTTTTAAACAAGTTCCATTTGTGGACAGAGATAGTTTTTTGATTCATTTTCCACTTTAACTTTGGAATAGAGAGTATTTTTTGAGTTATTAGGATATAAAAGGATCTTTCAATGTCAGTAAATCATTTATTATAAAACCAGTGGAGTAGAATTGTTTATGTTCTTCCTACACATCCTTTTATCAGAATTTTCCATCTCTCAACTTGTTTTGTAAATAAGGTTTTTCTACTATAAGGAAATTAAGAAAGTTAACATTTTGGGGATCATAACTTTTTTTTGAAAAGGTTTTATTTATTTATTTTTAGAGATAGGCGAAGGGAAGGAGAAAGAGAGGGAGAGAAACATCAATGTGTGGTTGCCTCTGATGCGCCCCCTACTGAGGACCTGGCCCACAACCCAGGAAAGCCTCGACTGGGGATTGAACCAGGAGCCTTTTGGTTCACAGGCCAGTGCTCAATCCACTGAGCCACACCAGCCAGGACGGGATCATAACTTTTTTAACATACTAGAATTTAAAAGATAAATAAATTAGGTATAAGTAAGTACTCAGAGTTGTAAATGCCACCTGGATTTGAGTAATGTCCAAGGCCACGGTGGTTGAGAACTGTAATCTGCTCTTACATTCATTTTCTTATCAGTTATAGAAGTTTTATAACAAATGCATTTTTAAAGTGTATGTTGTATTATTTATTAATTCAAATCCTTTTAATGAAAAACTTATTTTATCTTAGAAAATGGCCTTAGGCCTTCTCCTTTAATTTATTGATTTAGTACAAAGTGAAAAAGCACATGAAAAGATTTGGGATAATTGCAATGTATGTGTTATCCAGCTTACCCAATGATATTTTTGTTTTTTTTTTTTTTTTTTGGTGTGTAAAGTGAAGTGTTTTAAACTCTTTCTAGAATGGAATTTTACTTCAGTAATAAACAATACCCTATGCAAAGGGTTTCCAGTGACAGTTTTCAATTTGTAACATAGAAGCTTCACTGTGGTGCAAAGTGTTACGACATTTTATTTAGGAAAATACATCACGGAACTCCGTATGATGGTAGAAATTTCACAATGCTTTCATGTTCTAAATTGGAATGAAAGATACATTAAAATTTACATTAGCTTAGATCTGTTTTCGAAGTTGAGGAGTCAGTAGGAAGGGCAGTAAGATGGAGGTTACGGAGTGTGTTTGGGACTCCGTGGTGTAGGGTCAAGGCGGCCCTTTACTCATTAACAGAAAGGACATTTTGACCAGGGCAATTAGGTTACATGACTCTTTTTCCCTTTTTGTTTTTCACTTGTTACAGGCAAGGGGGAAGACAGTGATGTACTCAGTATAAATGCAGATGCTTATGACAGTGACATTGAAGGCCCATGCAACGAAGAAGCAGCTGCTCCGGAGGTTCCAGAAAATACAGTCCAAAGTGAAGCTGGTCAGATAGATGACCTGGAGAAAGACATTGAGAAAAGTGTGAATGAGATTCTGGGACTGGCAGAGTCTAGCCCAACGGAACCCAAAGCAGCCACCCTAACTGTTCCTCCACCGGAAGATGTTCAGCCTTCTGCACAGCAGCTGGAGCTCCTAGAACTTGAGATGAGGGCAAGAGCTATTAAAGCCCTAATGAAAGCTGGTGATATAAAAAAGCCAACCTAGTTATTTAACTTGAACCTGAATTTTTGGTGTGTTTGAACAAAGACACATGATATAATTTTGTATCTAATGTTTGTTTTGGGTCTTATATGATATTTCTCATATAACCCATATTGGATAATATGGTTTTTTTCATTGATGTGACTTTTATATTATATATATGTGTGTTATTGTTTTATGAGTTCATGGCAAATACCATTGGATAATTGGATACCTTGTTATATAAACTGCAGCTTAATATCTGAAAAGCCATTAGCAAAGAGTCCTGGTAAATTTTTACTTTATTTTTAAATGTTGGGCACCAAACCTAGAAGGCTAAGAAAAATTGACAAAGCATGTTGCTCTTAAGGTACCTATGTTTAGCAGCAAAATATTAAATTATTGCTCCTAGATTTATTAACAGTGTAAGACATTTAGTTTTGCTTATATGCACTTTGAAAATATGAATTGTCTTGAAGATACATATGGTTGTGGATTTACTAGTAAAAACCGAGTAACATTTTTTACTGTAAGGTTTAGAGATCTGAAATGGCTGAGAAAAAACTTGTAAAAGAAAAAAGCCTTAATGTAAGGTAGTTTTTAACAATGTAGAGTAATTGCCCAACTGTAATTCCAGCAGACAGACCATTCTAACAGGCATTTGATGTTATTGGACACTTTGTTCAAGTGTTTTTCTTCACTAAAAAGGGAACACATTTTCATTTTCATTCCAAGCTATCAGGAGAAGGAGAATATTTTATCATACAGGCTTTCATCTAGTGTGTTTGCTTGAAGATCTGGTGTGCTAAAATTCCATGAATTAAAAATAATAAAGACTATCATTCTGGATTTGAAGACTTTTGGTACATTTCCAAAAGCAAAATTCATTTCAGGAAGCTTTGTTAAGTTATGTTATAGTCTGATTTTGTAGAGTTTTTGTAAATAATTAACATCTTGCCACAATTATGGATGCTTTTTGCCCCACCACTAATTGTAGTTGTTTGGTACCAAAATAAATTTAGTTAGAGATACTTAACTTAAAATAAATTTTTTTCCCTCTAAAATATAAATCTGGAACTGTTGTTTTTATAGTTTCTCACAATTATAGTATATTTTATCTTTAAGCCATTCTTTGCTAATGCTGTATGAGGATTTTCCTCAGACACAGAACATGCTGAGATTGTTTTAGTAGTTGGCTTAATTGTATATAAAAATTGTAGAAGATTTATTATGGAAATAGAGAGTATTTATAAAACATTAGAGTTGCTGTTACAAATTCTTTTTGTTGTTCCTGAACATGCCTTTAAATAACCTTGTCATTTTTCTTTTCTCCCTGAATCTTTCTGTTGAAGCAGAGGCCTGTATCATTTGAAAAGCTTCTCTTAGGCTAGTAAACATGAATATAATTTAAGTATTAAGTTCTTGTAGTTAATTGCCTCAAGATAAAATAACATTGACTATGGTAAAATAATTTTTCTCTTTCAACTTAAACTAAAAGTTAAAATAATACAGTAGTGCAGAATAAATTTTAATGCTGCTTAGTAATTACAAAATGCAGTAGATGATATACGAGTGATTAAACAGGCAGAGAAAGGTCCGAGTGCTTTGTCACCGATTTCAGTCACACCTTCATGAAGCGTTGTATGTCTGCTGTGTTCGGTGTGCAGAATGGTTCAGAGAATATTTCACTAGAGGCGGTATGTGTGAGGTGGAATAAGCTGAATGCATTAGAGGCTACTTAGAGTCCTGCTTGGAAAATCAACTTTTCCTCATTTTTTTTTTCTTTTTTAATGTTGAAAAACAGGAGAGCTTTTTGAAAATGAATGGCTTTAAAGAATAGGGATAAGTTTGTATTGGACATGCCTAAGTAATGAGAAAATAACATATATTGATCTGATGCTGTTATTTAAATCATTAGCTCACAGGTATTTATTGATTACCTTTGCGGTGGTTAGTCTTGTTCAGAATCTTAAACTCGGGGATGATACAGTATAGATTTTAGTGTGGAATAGACTGGCTATAAAAGATATGGAGGCTGCTTCCTTTTATGTCTAATTCTTCCTCTCTTCTGCCAAAATAAGGAAAGTTTCTAGACAATGTTTAATTAAAATTAAAAGAGAAAATATTCGGCAGCCTAATTTTCCACTTAAAGCAATGCTGATATTTGACTTGGAACTTGGCGCAAATCTTGAATGGTAGGTGGCAACTGATAATGGATCCTCTTCTTGAGATCTTGGCCACTTTTCAATGTTCCTACTAATTTACACACTTAGATCTTAAAAATCCTATTACTAGGTTACCTGTGTAACATCCTAATGAAAAAAATCACCTAAACTCCCAAATCCTTTTGCTGAACACTTACAAGTCCTTAAAACTATCAGGCAATATAATCTTTTTAACACATCTTGTTGCCAAAACCTACTTTCAACAATCGTTAGAGGTGTTCAGAGTCATTTGAACAGTAATACAAATTGCAGTAAAATACCAGGGTGGGGCAAAAGTAGGTTTCCATTTGTTCGTATGGAAAATAATACAATATTTAATAAATAATACAGGAATAAACTTTCACGTACTTACAACTGTAAACCTACTTTTGCCCAACTCTTCACATGTTTTTTATTTTTATTTTTTTAAGATTTTATTTATTTAGTTTTAGAGAGAGGGAAAGGAGGCAGAAAGTGAGGGAGAGAGACATTCATGTGTGACAGAAACATTGGTTGTTTCTCAAGTGCCCCCAAATGGGGACCTGGCCTTCAACCCAGGCACATGCCCTGATCGGGAATCGAACTGGCAACCTTAGGGGCCGCAGGCCAGCACTCAATCCACTGAGCTACACCAGCCAGCGCTACATATTTTTAAATGCTGTTTTCAAGATAGGTAAAACAGCAGTGAACCCATAGTCTGGGCCAAAGATAGCTGGCAACCTAAAACTTTTAAAAATTCTCAGTTCTGTTTCATCATAAGAAATAGGAAAAGAGAGTTCAGTTATAAATGCTTCTTCTTTATTATATCTGTTAAATTCTTAGAAAAGACCAATATGCTTTAACTTAAAACTGCTAGATATCTTTACATTTTCTTCAAGTAGACTCCCTTTTTAAAACACAAAAATGCTAATGAATAAACAGTAGGAACTCAAATACATTTCCTTGGTATTTAATCATTATTTTTCAAAGTGTGATGCAATGAAAAGAGTGAGAGTTAAGAGCAGAAAGTTCTGAGTGTGTCCAAACCAGTTGTATAACCTTGGACAAATGACTATAAAATGAGGGAAACAAATTGTTAACCAATATATAATATTTCTTCCTGAGATAGTATTTTTAGACGCAAGTACAGAATACCATAAAAATTGGGAAAATTTAGGGAACTCTTAAGTTCAAATATTTCTTACCTCTGCCCTTCTCCCCACATTTCAAAATTAACTAACCCAGTTCACTTCTCCTTTTTTTTTTTCCCTTTCTGTAACAGGATCACTTACTTGGTAAGTACACTGCCTAGAATTATTCACTTTGGCCCATAAATTTAGGTCATCTTTAAGTTACTGTTTTATTTATTTCTAAATAATATGTAAATAATGTTAAGTAAAAAAAGGGTTTTCCCAAGACGTACAGTGAAAAATAGTACTTTTCTTTCTTATTCTTTTAGCACCAGCTTTTGCTACTGAGAAGTAATCACTTTCAAATCTTTTAGCCATTTTTTTCTGTATATGCCTGTATTTTTAAGTAACATAATCATTATCTATTTCTCAGCATTTCAGTTTTAGATTTATCTATTGATCTGTTTTGGAATATGAAGGTTAAGCTCTGTTTCTTTTACCTGCCTAAACATATACGTTCCTCCTTCTTCCTTCTGTATGGTGCAGTTACAGTGTACTTTTGGTTAAGTTAGCATTTAGTACTTATACTTTTGACTATGTAAATACTATTCTCAACTGAGCTGTGTGGTATCTGTAATTCCTTTTTTGGTCCAATTTTTGTTTTAAATTTTTTTGGAATTAATAACTACCTTATTACTTCATTTGCTCAGTGTTTTCTGTACTAAACATTAACTCATACCTTGTTTTCCAGAAGTATAAGTCTCTTTGCAATAGGATGAAAAATATCATACAATCTTTTTTTTTTTCTTCTCACAAAGACATCCCTCCTGGAGCGCTGTCTGCCTCACTAATCTGGGTTGGTTGCTCTTCACCTCTTATGCTGCATATTCCGTTTCAGAATCCTCTGTCTTCCTCTTTTAGTTTAGTCCCTCATTTTGGTGGCATACCTGTTTCAACACTCACTTGAAACACTGTGTGAGTGTTGACATAGAGGCTGGAAATCATTGTCCTGAGTTTTACATCATTGCACCAGTGCCTTCCAACTTTCACTGAATCTGTTGAGAAGTCGTTTGTCATTTTGATTCTTTTTACTTACGTGTGTCCTGTTTGTTTCTTTTTGGAAACTGTTAGGATCTTATCTTTATTCCCAGTATTCTGAAATTTATTGATGATGTGTCAGGGTTTTTTTTTGTTTGTTTGTTTTAAAGTTCTACTCCTGACCTCCTTTTTTCCTGTCTCATACCCTGACCATGTGAAGAAAACCTGCCAGGCAGGGCTGGGGTAGCCTACACGCGAAATGATCAGATTCTCCTTTTCTCCAGGCTCCATCCTAGTTGTCAGATCAGAAACTGTTGGATGGATCTTTTTTCCTTCACTGAGTTTATCATTGATGGACTCTTTTTCAGGGGGAAAATTTATCTCATTCAGTTCTGGGAAGTTTTTAAATACTGTGTCTCAGATAAGTTCCCTCTACTTTTTTCTAATCTGTTTCTGGAACTCTTATTAAGATATTTAGGCCTCGTTTTTAATTTCTTAATTTTTTTATTTTCTAAGAGTTTATTTGAACCAAACATAATAATTTTCAGGAAGCAAAATCTCAAACACTGCTTGTTTCTATTGTCTCTATTTCCATCTTTTTTCTACTTTCTTGTATATTGATATTCTCTTCCAGTTCTTCCAATGATTTTTTTAATTCCTATCATATTTTTAATACCCAAAAGATCATTTTATATTTTCTCTGAATATTCTCTTTTAAAACTAGCATTATGTTCTGATGCCCAGTGACCTTGCATGTATCCCATCAGGCACACAGGCAGTCTTTGGAGGACTCATCACAACATTTTCATTTACTCATCTGCCTTTTTTTTTTAATCCTTACTCATGCACATGCCCTGACTGGGGATCGAACTGGCAAACTAGGCATGTGCCCTGACTGGGAATCAAACCCTTGACCTTTTAGTTTATAGGACAGTGTTCCGACCAACTGAGCCACACCACCCAAGGCTACCTTTTTTTCTTGAGTGAAGCTCCCTGTCTTGCCATAGGATGCCTTGAAGCTGTTTTTCCATCTGCCTCTGCTTCCTTGGAGATGGGAGACTTTGTGTGTTGTCCAACCTAGGGCACAGCTGCAGGCTGTAAAATTGCTCAGCTGCATTAGCTCCTTAGCAACAGGGTGTCCCAGCAATTCTCTTCCATCTTTTATTTTGTTATTACCCTGCACAAAGGCGGTGGTATGTGGCACCTTTGACTACTCTTTTTTTCATTGTCTATGCAAGTAATAAGCTGTGTGAATCTAAAAAGAGCTCATTGTTTTTCTTTACCAGCAAAATCTGTCAGGCTTGCTTGACCCTGGCCTTAGCCTTTGCTTGACAGTTTCATGGATGTGACATTTTACCCCTCTGGGGGATGTTAATTTTAGTGCTTATTTTCAAGTTTTCTTTTATTTTTTGCCTTCTATTCTCCTCGAGTTAATTTTTTTTTCTTGTTTTGCTATCTGATGTTTCTCAAATTTCCTTATCTCTTTGGTGATGTTCGGCTGCTTTCATATTTACACACACATATATATATATTTTTATATACACACACACACACACACACACAGTCATACCTCGGTTCTCATCGACTTCAGAACTCATCAGATCCTGTACTCATCTCATTTTGATGAGAAAATAATGTTTCAGCACTGAGCTCTTGCTCAGGTTCATCGCACTTGATAGAACGTGTGAGTCATGACATGCCCCGCAAGAGAAAATGCTTCATCGTTAGGGTACTTGTCAGTTTCAGCACTCATCACAAGTTCTGGTACTAATTAACAATGAGTACCGAGGTACCACTCTGTGTGTGTGTATGTAAGGTACTAAAAAGCTGAATGGAAGCTCTATGGATGAGGCTCATTAATTGGTAGAATTCACTTTTCTCTTGAGTTGGCTGAGGATATCCACAGTTCATTGTGAAGACTATTTACTGAATCCCCATGTTTTTCATAGACTAACCCTGGCCTTAACTCTACTTGGTATGCCTGAGTTTAGAATCTCATGCTTCAACTTTGCCAGAGTCATCTGTGGAGTTGGTGAATGAAGACCAGCATTCATGTTTTACCCACTGTAGTCTATCTGGAAGGAATGTGGGATCTTCATTACTGAGCATTACTTGGGTTTGTGTTTAGAATCAAGTTACTTCTTAGTTTTCTGTAGGCCCTTAGGTTGCAGTCTTCATCAGCTAGGTCAATTCCATTTTTTTATTTGTGTTTCAGCTTCTAAAATTGTTTTATTTTTAATTTTTTAAATTTATTTTAGAGAGGAAAGGAGAGAGAGAGAAACACTGATCTGTTGTTCCACTTATTTATGCATTCTTTGGTTGATTCTTGTGTGTGCCCTAACCAAAGATTGAACCTGCAACATTGGCATATCGGGGTGACACTTTAACCAACAGAGCTACCCAGCCAGTACTCCAAAATTTTCTTAACCAATCTGCTGTCTCTTTTCTGTCTATCTAAATGAGTTAGTAGTTTCAATCTCTTGTCATTTTAGTGGACTTTCATAAGGGAACAGTGGCAAATATGTATTTAGTGTTACCTTTTTAAAAAGATTTTATTTATTCTTAGAGGGGAAAGAGGAGAAAGAGAGGGAGAGAAACATCAATGTATGGTTGCCTCTCACATGCCCCCTACTGGGGGCCTGGCCCACAACCAAGGCATGTACTCTGATGGGGAATCGAACCAGCAACCCTTGGTTCTCAGGCCTGCACTCAATCCACTCATCCACTCCTGCCAGGGCAAGTATTTAGTATTCTTTGTTTAGGTGAATGTTATGTTTTTTTTTCCAACCTGTTTTTCTTTGTCAACCTTAAAGTAATTTTTTTCTAACTCCCCAGTTTAATGGAGAATCTTGATTACAAGTAGAAATGTGTGAGAGAAAGATAGACCAAGATTACAGCAGATTAGAATCAGTGATACCTGAGGCAAGCAATGACCCTGTTGCTTATATAGGTGGCCATGTGATTTTTACTAGAATATGTGTTGGTGTTATTCAGTGTTCATATTCTCAGATAAGCAGTATGCTTTTTCATTATGTAATTTCACATTCTTTTCCTTTTAATTTCAAGAACATTGACTTGAATTTACTGTAGTATTTATTCTTTTCCTTTGCTTTGTTTTTCTTCTGGATTTCTTGTTTCAAATTATATTTTATTGATTATACTACTACAGTTATCTTGATTTTTCTCCCTTTACCCCCCTCTACCCAGCATCCCCCACTCCCTCAGACAATGCCCCACCGTTGTTCAAGTCCATGGGTCATGCATAAGTTCTTAGGCTACTTCATTTCCTATACTGTACTTTACATCCTCATGGCTATTCCATAACTACCTATTTGTACTTCTTAATCCCTTCACCTCTTCACCCATTCCAGAACATCCTCCTCCCATCAGGCAACCATCAAAATGTTCTCTGTGTTGATGATTCTGTCTCTGTTCATGTTTGCTTAGTTTGTTTTTTAGATTCAGTTATTGATAGATATGTTTTTATTGCCATTTTATTGTTCATAGTTTTGATCTTTTTTTAAATGAGCCCCATTAACATTTCATATAGTAGTGGTTTGGTGATGATGAACTCTTTTAGTTTTTCTTGTATGGGAAGCTCTTTATCTGCCCTCTGATTCTAAATGACAGCTTTGCTGGGTACAGCAATCTTGGCTGTAGGGTCTGCTTTTCATGATTTTAAGTATTTCTTGCCAGTCCCTTCTAGCCTGCAAAGTTTCTTTTGAGAAATCAGCTGACAGTTTTATGGAAACTCCCCAGTAGGTAACTAACTTCTCTCTTACTGCTTTTAAGATTCTTTATCTTTAACCTTTGCCATTTTAATTATGATGTGCCTTGGTGTGGGCCTCTTTGCATCCATCTTGTTTGGGACTCTGTGCTTCCTTGACTTGAATGTCTATTTCCTTTACCAAATTAGGGGAGCTTTCTTTCATTATTTTTTCAAATAGATTTCCAGTTTCTTGCTCTTTCTCTTCTCCTTCTGGAACCGCTGTGATGCGAATGTTGGACCTCTTGAAGTTGTCCCAAGGCTGCTTATATTATCCTCATATTTTTTGGATTCTTTTTTTCCTTGGTATTTCTGATTTGTTGTTTTTTGCTTCCCTGTGTTCCAAACCTTTGATTTGATTCTTGGCTTCATCCACTCTACCATTTTTTCCCTGTAAATTGCTCTTTATTTCAATTAGTGTATCCTTTGTTTCTGACTGGATCTTTTTTTGCTGTTAAGGTCCTCACTAAGTTCCTTGAACATCCTATAACCAGTGTTTTGAACTCTGCTTCTGAGAGATTGCTTATCTCCATTTCTTTTAGCTCTTTTTCTGGAGGGTTGATCTGTTCTTTCATTTGGGCCATGTTTCTTTGATTCCTCATTTTGGCAGCCTCCTTGTGTTTGTTTCTGTGTATTAGGTAGCTGCTTTGACTCTGTGTCTTGGTAGTGTGGCGTGATCTAGTAGGTGTCCTCTAGGGTCCAGTGGCACAGCCTCCACTATCACCCAAAATGGGTGCTTGAGGTGTGCCCTCAAGTACCAAAATGGGTGCCCTCTGTGTGGGCTGAGTACACTCTCCTCTTGTAGTTGAGCCTTGGTTGCTGTTGGCAGATCAATGAGAGGGTTTACCCAGGCCAGTCAGCTGCAAGGATTGGCTGTTACCACTGACCACCAACCTCTCCCCTCTGTGGAGGATCAGCTGTGCAGGGGCAGGGTGGTGGTGCTCCAACTTGTAGCTGTCCACTGGGTACATTGGCCATGGGGTTTCCTTGGTGTTACAGGCCAAGGTCAGCCCCTACCTGTATTTTGCCCGGGGCCACCCTGCATAAGCCATAAAACAGTCTGAGATGGCTGCTGCTTGTGCTGGGCTTGGAGATTCCCAGGTGAAGCCAAGCTGTGAATCTAGGCTGGCTTGCTGCTGGTGCTAAGCCTGAGGCTCACTGAGGCCAGCTATTACTTGTTTGATAGAATTTAGGAAGTTGTGAAGCCTGAGCCAAGGCCAGCCATTTACATAGAAAAGCAGCCTGGGTGGGCCCATAAGTTGGGTGTGGTGGAGTCTCTGGATTCTCCCAGGTGGGTCAACAGTGTTAGCCAGGTCTACAGGATCTCAGATATGGCTCCAGCTTGCTGGCTCTGTTGGGGGAAGGTTTATAAAAGGGAGAAGGGCCTCCGCTTGTCTTGGTGCCAGACACTTCAGTTCCTCCCCTTATGGCACTGGTGCCTTTTAAACTGCTACCCTGGTGCTGAAGCTCAGAGGGAGTAAGCCTGAGTAAGTCTGTGTGTGGGTTCTTTAAGAGGAACAGCTTGGGGCTTCAGCAGTTTCTTCCACTGACACAATCCCCACTGGTTTTTGCAGCCAAAAGTTGTGGGGACCTATCTTCCTGGCACAGGAACCCTGAGCAGGGGGCCTGGTGTGGGGCTGGGACTCCTCGCTCTGAGATGCCCGTCCCAAATTTTTATCCACCACACGTGAGTGAGGGACCAGCCCATTCCACATCTACACCCCTTGTACCAGTCTGGATGGATGTGGTTTCTTTAATTCTGGTCAAACTTCCATTCAACTCGATTTCTGATGGTTCTGAATGATGGCTCTATATTTCAGTTGTAATTCTGACATGGTTGTGCAAAGAGGTGAGCCATGTCTGCTTACACCACCATCATGACCTGGATCTCTTATTCACATTGGGTTTGCCTATCTTCAATAGACATCACATTCTTGTGAATCTTTTTTATTCTCATTTTGAGTCAAATTTTTCACTTTTCACCTATTTCTCTTAAGGTATTATATGTTGTATTTATTCAATCCTGTGTTCCTTCTAGTTTAGTTTCCATTTCTGAAATGATTTTTTTCTTTCATTTTGAATTCTCTATCCCATATCTAATCCTCATTCACGTCTTTTTTTTTAATGTTAATCTCATTTAAAATGCAAGGTAATAGTTTTATACGTTCTGTGGGTCTGTCTTTTCTGGTGTACTTTTATTGACTATTGAGATATTCTGCTCCTTATTCTCTCTTTCTCTTTTTCATTTATAACAATATTGCATAGAATGTGACCTTGATATTTTTGGTTCTCATTTTTATGGGAGCTCATTTTCCTGAACTTTTAGAAGGAACTGGTTCAGTTTGGTTTTTCTACCTTTATGCTCATTTGTCTTTTTTTTGTTCTCTACTGTTCAAAATATGCTGACTTGCCTTTTGAGATATCCTGACTCTTTCCCTCCTCTCACTTTTACCTGGACTTCCTTTTCCACCCTATTGGTTTTCTCTATCCTGCTCATTTTGATTTGAAGACCAGTTGGTTGCTCTTTGTGCGGCACTCTGTTCTGGAAGGGACCCTGGCTGGTCAGTTTCAGGAGACCGTTCCAGCTCTTTTCAGACCTCCTTGCACTTTGCATTCTCCTGCTATTATTAGAGGCAGAACCCCTCCCAGTTTCAGTTGTCACAAATTGGCTTGTCAACATTTCTACTTATTTTGGGTTTCTCCTATTATCAGGTCTATAAGATGCTCAATTGGCTTCTTTTTGGTTTCTCCCACAGAAATGCTGCTATTATGAAGGTCTTATGACTTGGTGTTGGTTTGTTCTAACATGCTTATATTTGGGGGTTTGGGAGATACTTCTGCTTTGTTTTATTTTAAATGTTATGTTGTCCATGGATATTGGTTTCTATTTCTGTTGCTCTGCCTGGTTTATATAGGGATTTGGAGAGATTAAAAAATCTGCTTTGCCCTGGCTGGTGTGACTCAGTGGATTGTGTGCCAGCCTGTGAACCAAAGGGTCACAGGTTCGATTCCCATTCAGGGCACATGCCTGGGTGGCAGGCCAGGTTCCCAGGAGGGGGCATGCAAGAGGCAACCACACATCTATGTTTCCCTCTCTCCCCTCCATCTCTCTAAAAATAAATAAATAAAATATTAAAAAAAACTAAAAATTAAAACTCTGCTTTTGCTACAACTACCTCCCAGGATACTCACATACTTTTACTTTAAAATACATATTCAGTCTTTATTACATAAAAATAATAATGTATTTTATATCAAGACAGCTAATTTTATGTAAATATCTTACTGACTTATTTACAAAGTATTCTTAAAATTATTTTGTTAATTATGATGTCTTAAGTTTTTAAAAATTTATTTTTTTAATATTTTTTTAATTTTAAAGCCATAGCCTGTTTATCATACTTGATAGAAGCATTTGTTACCCTGAAAGTAAAACACATTAAGTCTGCTCCTTAATAGCAAAGGAATTTATCATTACTAGCTGGATTCTTATGATCATGTCATTTTAGAGATTTTTTATATTTCTATTAAGATTAAAATCCATTTATATAAAAAGATATATGACATAGACTCAAAGGACCAATATTTTAATGTTGTTTTAAAACTTTTTTGATGTTTAAAAAGATACATTGTTTTTTCCTTTGAACAATATATATTTATTTATTACTCTCCTGTTTTAGTATATCTTCTCTGTCTGGAATGCATTTTCTTGAAGTCCAAAAGAGGACTATTTCCTTTATTTCTAAAACCTTTATTTCTGGCCTCTCAATTCTGTTCTGTTGGTCTGTGTGTCTGTTTTTCTGCCAATTCTATACTGTTTTCCTTATTGTAGCTTTGTAATACAATTTGAAGTCAGGGAATGTCATGCCTCTGGCTTTGTTTTTTGTTCATTTGTTTGTTTTCCCTCAGCATTGCTTTGGCTATTCAGGGTCTTTTGTAGTTCTGTAAAAACTTGAGAATTTTTTGGTCCTATTTCTTTGAAAAATGCCATTGGGATTTTGATGGAGATTGTATGAAATCTGTATATTGTGTTAGGTGATACACCTTTTTAACAATGTTAATTCTTCCAATCCATGAACACATAATATCTTTCCATTTCTTTGTATCTCAATTTCTTTAAACAGTGTCTTATAGTTTTCAGTCTGTGGGTCTTTCACTTCCTTTGTTAAGTTTATTCCCAGGTAATTGATCTTTTTTGTTGTAATTGTAAGTGGGACTGGATTTTTTCTTTTCTGATATTTCATTATTAGTATGTAGAAATGCAATGACTTGTGAACTATAAGCACATTTTATTATGAATTAGTTTGAAATGATTTGGTTTTATTAGCTAGATATTATAAAAATAGTTTTTTTAGATTTGATCTAAGTTTGCTATAGCATTCTCATTCTTTTTTGTTTGTTTGTTTTTCCAGTACAGTTGTCTTCATTTCCCTCCCACCACTCTCCTGTGCCCCGCCCCCTTCTTCCCTCCCTCAGTTCTACTCCCCTTTGGTTTGTCCATGGGCCCTTTATACATGGTCCTTGATGACCCTTTCCCTTCTTTTCCCCATTATCCCTCTCTGCCCTCCCTTCTGGTTACTGTCAGTTTGTTCTTTATTTCAGTGTCTCTGGTTGTATTTTGTTTGCTTGTTTGTTTTGTTGATTAGGTTCGACTTACAGGTGAGATCATATGACATTTGGCTTTCACCACCTGGCTTATTTCACTTAGCATAGTTTTGATTGGTAGCTAAATAAGGTTTATATTTAGATCTTATGGAACCACCAAATGGATAGAAAACTGAGGGGTGCAGCTCCCCACATTAGCTGGTTAATGTGTCTACTTTGAACTAGCCCTACCTGCCTAACCTTTTTAGTAAATCTTTTGGTCTTCTTCTGTTCCTTTTGCTCTTCCACCTCACTGTTAACTCTTTCCTTTGCTCTTCCACCATTTTCCTGTCCTGCACTTTCTTCCTTAACTGACCATTATTTGAGATAAAAGGTTTTTTGTGGGTTTTTTTTTTCTTTCTGGTAGGTACATTTTCTTTTAATCCTCACTCAAGGATTTATTTATTGATTTTAGAGAGAGGGAAAGAGAGAGAGAAACACTGATGTGAGGAAGAAACATCAATCAGTTGCCTCCTATATACTCCCTGACCAGGGACAGAACTCAAAACCTAGGTATGTGCCCTGACTGGGAATCAAACCTGCAGCTTTTCATTGTATGGCATAATGCTTGAATCCACTGAGCCTCCCAGTCAGGGCTAAAATTTCTTTTTTTACCTTTGTTGTATCCTCAATCTATACACTTAAAAAAATTATTTTTATATGTCAAAAAAACTTGGTATAAACACCTTTTCATTTTTAGTGTAGATAATTGAGAATTTTATAACCATAGTGAACCAGAGAAACAGAATCTCTGATTGAATGAGCTATTAAAAATCTAGTTCAAAATACCAATAGTTTGGATATTTATTTATTGCATATGACTTTCAAATATTTTATTATTGAATTAGTGTTTTTTTAATTACAAGAAAAGATTAAAGTTTTTGATCATGCCACTTCCTTTCCTTATTCCCTATAACTTTATTGCATATATCTCTCAAATATGAATTCTTTTCCTCTTAATCCCACAACTTCAGTTTAAATTATCAAAAGTATATGAACATTAGATGATTTGGGGTACAGAGGCTTTTTTTAAAGCTTTGTTTCCTAATTCTTAATTTCTTATTTCTCATTTGCATTATTATAGGTTTATTGCAGATAACTAGGGCAAAAAAGTATAGAAAAGAATTTTACTGTCTAGATATAACCTATAGCTGTCTTCCCTTTTTCTCTAATGTTTATTATTTGTTGGTAAATTAACAGTACTCACACGTGCATGCATGTGGGAGCACACACACACTCATACGAGATCCTCAATTTTGGCAAGAGTATAATGAGTAGAAAGGTAAAAAGCAAATAATCTGGAGGAAAAGAATTTGCACAAATATAAAACCCATACATTGGTATCTTTACAGTATCAAGCTCTAGTATATATGATCAAGAAATTACAAAGTATCCTATCTCAGAATTGCGTATTAACTATGGCAGCTGACTCAAAGCTCGGAGAATGCTGGCGTGGGGGAAAGAGTGCTGGGAGATGTGTGGAGGAAGCACCGCCACGGGGGAGAAATGACAGCTCTCAGTGGAAGAAGTGAAAGAGCCATAGTTATGTGGTCCTTGGAGACTGTTCAGTGCAGAGGTCAATAGTATCACATCAAGAGTTTTGTCTGATTTAAGTATCACACTTCAATAAAATAATCGATGTTTCTAATGATAAATCTGAGTCTGCAAGTAACAGGATTCGTGTGCAATTATGTGCAAAGGAGTTTTGTTGTAAAATGTGTAAAAAAAGTTGTTTTGGTGTGAGAAGACTAGGCGGCTTCTTCTCTTGATTTACTAAGTAAATGAGGCATCATCTTCAGGCAACTATTTGAAAATATCTGTTATATCCACTTACATTTTACTTGAGTCCTAGTTGTAGTCAAATTCTTTGTTTGCTGGAGAATGTCTTTTCTGTTCACTGAAACAACAGCATAAGGAAAATGGACTGTGTGCTCTGCGGTAGATGGCCATTTAATGTTATGTGAAGCATAAGATATGTTTATCACTGAAAGCTGAAATTAGCCTGAGAACTAGTGGGTTGTGTTTGACATTTTAAAGGTAAAACTCAATGAGAAATGTAATTAAGGATAACAGGCTTTTATGCTTGGCAGGGGTAGGTGGTACGTTTATTTAAATTGATACATATTGCTTAATATTACTCTCTTGACAGATTCTCCAAATATATTTTTCATGGGAACATGGCATTGTGTCTGTATTTTATAGGAAGAGGTTTTTTTGTTTTTTGTTTTTAATGGTAGATTGCAGTTAAATGGTGAGAATCTTGTGGTATAGTCAAAGCAAAATGTATACTTCATTTGTAACAAATATGAGTATTATAACTCATCTGAAATAGTTCAATTACACTGCAGTCAAGAAATGGAACTTTTTGTTAGCCATGAGTTTGCCGTTTCCAGCTTCCTCACAGTTCAGTGCAGTGTTACGAAGATCATTTTTTTCCGAGTGCCTTGTTTTAAATTTTTGTGCTTATATTATCCTGGAAGGAGAGCCCCCAAATTATATTTCCATATTTAGTCTCTGTAAACATTTAAATTTGACTTATCAAAGCAATGAATATCTTTCCTTTGTTGTAGAATGTTTACTAAACAGCATCTAAGTAATATACTAGAAAAACAATAAACTTAAAATGTTCTTTTAATGTTTTAAATTTGGGTTATTTTTTATTTAAGATGGGGGTGGGAAAGAAAAGAGAACTTCAGATTTTTATATTTAATTGAACTAACAGCATGTGCTGACAAGTAATAAATAACAGCAGTCCGAAGTGACTAAATAAATTGGTTTCCACAAGCAGTGATTCATCTTCTGTCTTTCATTGCCATCAGGCTAAAAGACAGCTTCTTTTTGTCAGCTTACAGGAAAAAGTTTGATAGTATAACACTCCTGTTTCTATTCCGGCAAAAGAAGCTCATTATCTTCTACAGTAGTTGCATTTTAAAATATTTAAATACAATAATTAAGTCTCATTTGGTTGTTCATTTACGTACAACTTTGTGAAGCTCTGATTGCTTAGTCTTTTTTTAAAAATATATTTTATTGATTATGCTATCACAGTTGTCCCATTTTCCCCCATTTATTCCCCTCCACCCTGCACACCCCCTCCCACACACATTCCCCCCCTTTAGTTCATGTCCATGGGTCATACATATAAGTTCTTTGGTTTCTACATTTCTTATACTATTCTTAACATCCCTCTGTCTATTTTCTACCTACCATTTATGCTACTTATTTTCTGTACCTTCCCCCCCTCTTCCCCTCCCACTCCCCCGCTGATAACCCTCCATGTGATCTCCATTTCTGTGATTCTGTTCCTGTTCTAGTTGTTTGCTTAGTTTGTTTTTGTTTTTGTTTTGTTTTTTAGGTTCAGTTGTTAATAGCTGTGAGTTTGTTGTCATTTTACTGTTCATAGTTTTAATCTTCTTCTTCTTAGATAAGTCCCTTTAACATTTCATATAATAAGGGCTGGGTGATGATGAACTCCTTTAACTTGACCTTATCTGGGAAGCACTTTATCTGCCCTTCATACTAAATGATAGCTTTGCTGGATAGAGTAATCTTGGATGTAGACCCTTGCCTTTCATGACTTGGAATACTTCTTTCCAGTCCCTTCTTGCCTGCAAGATTTCTTTTGAAAAATCAGCTGATAGTCTAATGGGAACTCCTTTGTAGGTAACTGTCTCCTTTTCTCTTGCTGCTTTTAAGATTCTCTCCTTCTCTTTAATCTTGGCTAATGTAATTATGATGTGCCTTGGTGTGTTCCTCCTTGGATCCAACTTGTTTGGGACTATCTGAGCTTCCTGGACTTCCTGAAAGTCTATTTCCTTTGCCAGATTGCAGAAGTTCTTCTTCATTATGTTTTCAAGTAAGTTCTCAATTTCTTTCTCTTCCTCTTCTCCATGTGGCACCCCTATGATTCAGATGTTGGAATGTTTAAAGATATCCTGGAGGTTCCTAAGCCTCTCCTCATTTTTTTGAATTATTGTTTCTTCATTCTATTCTGGTTAAATGTTTCTTTGTTCCTTCTGGTCCACAGTGTTGATTTGAGTCCCAGTTTCCTTCCTGTCACTGTTGGTTCCCTGTAGATTTTTCTTTATTTCACATAATGCAACCTTCATTGCTGCCTGAGTCTTTTTTATATTGTTGAAGTTCCCAGTGAGTTCCTGGAGCATCTTGATAACCAGTGTTTTGAACTATGCATCTGATAGGTTGGCTATCTCTTCATCACTTAGTTGTATTTTTTCTGGAGCTTTCAACTGTCCTTTCATTTGGGCCCTTTTTTTTTTTTTTGGTCTCTGCTCACCTGTTACGCAGTAAGATGCGGAGCCTTAGGTCTTCCCCAGGGTGGGACAACTTACATCATTGTGTTGTGACACAGTATGTGGTGGAGGGGTCCAAGAGGGTACAGTGCCATTTGCTGTGCTCTCTGCCGGTTTTCAGTCACTTCCCTGCTACCCATAATCGAATTGGGCCCTTCTGGTGCTGATTCCTGGTGGGTGGGCTTGTGTATATTCTAGGACCCTGTGGGTCTCTCCAACGAACTCTCCTGTAAGGCTGTGTGCCGGTTTCTCCTGCTGCTGCCTCAACCCCCACAGGTGTTTTCAATCAGAGGTTTGAGGCTTTATTTCTCTGTACTGGAATCCCGAGTGGCTTGGTCTGTCTTACTACCCAGTTGTTTCTCCAGGTTTATCCACACACAAATGTGGAACCGACCACTCCGCCAGCTTCCACCTTTCCTAGTCCACCAGCCCCTGCCTTGCAGTGAGTCTTCTCTGCCTGGCTGCATGCCTCCGCCCCTCCTACTGGTCTGGATGAATGTTTCTTCTTCAACTCCTTGGTTGTCAGACTTCCCTACAGTTCAATTTTCTGTCAGTTCTGTTTGTTTTTTGTTTTGAAATTTGTTGTTGTCCTTCTTTTGGTTGTGTGAGGAGGCACAGTGTGTCTACCTATGCTTCCATCTTGTCCAGAAGTAGTGATTGCTCAGTCTTTGAGGTGTCTTGCAATATTCTGGTAGGATCATTTCCTACTAATTTCCTTTGTCTCATGGGCCATTAAGAAATATATTACTTATTTTTCTAAAATTGAGGGATTTTTCTAAATATCTTCTTGTTACTAATTTTTAACTTAATTCTGTTTCGGTCATTGGACATATTTTGTATGAGTTGGATCCTTTGAAATTTATTGAGACTCATCACCTAAAATATGTCTCTTATTAAAGAGTTCTTGAACACTTAAAAAGAATACATACTCTGCTGTAGTGTGATGTTAATAAATATCAGTTAGGTCAAATTGCATAATAGTGTTGTTCAAATCTATAGTCTTTCTGACTTTCTGTCTATATTTCTTTACTTACTGGGAGAGGGTATATAGTTTTCCATTGCTGCGTAACAAATTATCAAAAATTGGGCTTAAGGTAGCACACATTTATTACCTCACAGTTTCCATGAGTCAGGAATCTGGGGATGACTTAGCTGAGTCCTTTGCTCAGGGTCTCAGACAAGTGCAATCAAGGTGTCAGCTAGTAGGGTGGTCTCGTCTGAGACTTGGCAGCCTCCTCCAAGCTTAGGTGGTTGTTGGCAAAATTCGCTTCCTTGCATATGTACAACTCATGGTTGCCTGTTTTTTCCAAGGCAATAGTACCAAGAGTCTCTGAATTCTTTCATCTCTGATCTCCAGACCTGTCTTGATTAGGTCAGACCCACTCAGGATAATTCTCTTAATTAACTCACAGTCAACTGATAAGTGATCTTACTTGCAGGTGCAAAATCTCTCACTTTTGCCATATTTACATAAAGTAATCACAGGAATGAAATATCATATATACAAGTCTCAGACAGGAATTATACAAGGCATGTATAGCAGGGGGTGAGAACTTTGGGGGTGTTCTTAAAATTCTGCCCACCATACAGGAGTATTAAAGTCTCCAACAATAACTATGAATTGGATTATTTCTCCTTGTAATCCTGTCAGTTTTGCTTCAAGTATTTTGAAACTTGTTATTAGGTGCATAGATGTTTAGTTATATCCTCTTTAAAAATCGACCTCTTTATTATAATGAATTAACATTATTTTTCTTGGTAATACTCTTTGCTCTGAAGTCTTTTTTTTTTAAGATTTTATTTATTTATTTTTAGAGAGATGGGAAAGGGAGGGAGAAAGAAGGAGAGTGAAACACCAATGTGTGGCTGCCTCTCATGTGGCCCCCACTGGGGACCTGGCCCGCAACCCAGGCATGTGCCCTGACTGGGAATCGAACCAGCAACACTTTGGCTCACAGGCCCATGCTTTTTATAGTAATATAACCACTTCTGCTTTTTTTTTTTAATTGGTGTTAGTATGGTATATCTTTTCCAATCTTCTAACATATTTGAATCTTTATATTTAAATTACATTTCTTACAGGCTGCATACGGTCAGGTCTTCCTTTTCCATTCAGTTGTACAATCTCAACCTTTATTTATTTTTTAAAAATTTTCACAGCGTATTTTTATGCATAGTATTTTGTACATAGCATATCATTTCTAACATTATCTCTTACCCTTTAGATACCTTCCACAATGTATTTCTATTGTTTTATTTTGACAATGTTGCTGATATGTAATTTCACAGATCTTAAAGTTCACTCTTTTAAAGTATACAGTTCGGGGGGTTTATAGAGTTGCATCCATCAACACTATCTGATTTTGGGAAATTTCATCACCCCGAAGAGAAACTTCATATTCATTACCAGAAGCTCCTCATGCTCACCTTCTTCCAGCCCCTGGTAGCCACTAACATATTTTCTGTCTATGAATTTGCCTATTCTGGACATTTCATATACATGGAAGCATATATGAAGTAGCTTTTTGTATCTGGCTTCTTTGTTTTCAAGGTCCATCCTTGTTGTAGCATATGTCAGTACTTCATTCCTTTTCATGGCCAAATAATGTTCTAATAATACATCATGTTTTGTTTATCTATTCATTGGTTGACTATTGGGTTATTTCCATTTCTTGGCTGTCGTGAATTATGCTGCTATGAATGTTCACACACCAGTTTTTGTGTGGACAAACACTTTCATTTCTATGGGAGTGAAATTGCTAGGTTACGTGTTTAACTTTTTGATGGACTTACAGACTTTCCCAAATTACTGCCCCATTTGGCATTTTTCCCAGCAATGTATCAGGGTCCCAGTTTCCTTGCCAACACTTGTCACTGTTTATCTTTTTTTCTTTTACTGTTGTAAAGATGTTGCTTCACTGTGTTCTCCTTCGTTTCCAAAAGTAAATCTCCTTATTCCTCTGTGCAGAACGTGTCTTTCTTTGACTGCTTTTACACTTTTCTTTACTACTGGTTTTGAGCAATTTGCTTAAAATGTGACTTTATGTAGTTTATGTTTCTTGTGCGTGGGGGTTCACTGGTATTTTCAATTTGTGTATGATTTTGATCAAATTTGGGAATTTTTCCATAATCATTTCTTCGAGTATTTATTATTGCCCCCTTTTCCCTTTAGGGACTCTAGTTACACAAGTGCACTTTAAGCTTTTACAACAGCTCATTGATGCTCTTTTCATTTTTTAACTATTTCCTCAGAAGGAGTTCGTTGATGCTGCTGGCAAGTATTTTTAAGTCTCTTTAAGGACTTCTTCATTTACAATGAAATACTGTATTGTCAGCTGTTTTTCTTAGTATTATAGGTAATGGATTTTAAAAAGAGTTGAAGTCATGGTAACTTTAGGCCCTTATTAAAGTGTCAAAGAAGAATTATTGGGGAATAAATGTACAATTCTATGAATAACTGTTAATAATACTTATTTGTATAATGTTTAATACAAAGACAGATATTCCTACATGCAGCTATAAAAGTAAAATAAGTTTGCTTTTAAAATTGTTTTTTTTAATCTGATAGATATGTGGGCAATTAATCTGCTTTAATTTTTCCATTGGGAACAAATTTAAAATGATATATAAATATTTAAACACAATTTCTCAGTCATGGAACCTAGTTCCTTATTTTGCTTCTCATTGGTACCTCTGTTCTCTTGGAAATGCTGAGATATTGAAGTACTTCTTTTCTGTACAGAGTGGTGCTCCCTTTTACCCAGGAATAGATTTTGTGGCAAATTATTGAGTCAGCAGTTATTTTGACTCTAAGTGAAAGGGATAAAGTTCCTAAGAATTTATTATATATGTGTCTTGCCACTGAGTGAACAAGAAAAATACCTACCTATCAGTGTGGACTGGTTGGTAATCTGTGAATCATGATGCCACAGTCCTCATAAATAACAGTTACAGAATGTGGGGAATGTGACAGAGATCAACCTCTAGAAGGATGAGTTAGTCTATAAGCAAATAGCTGCTCAACTTCTTTTGACTTTTAAAAATGCTCTATGTGTTTTCAATCCAGAACTCCAGATTACAGTGAGCCCCTGAAGATCAAGAAATTTTTACAGACTAACAGGTGGCACCTGTGAACTGGTGTATGGAGGCACATTTTAATTTCAGTGGAGACACCCCTATTCTGCTTCTAGAAACTCTAACTTGCTATCATGGAAATATGCCTTGACTGTTCAGTGAGTTGAATTTGACCCTAATGTCATGGGATGAGAAAGTATAGATTTCATCAGTGATCTGCAAAAACTTGCCAATAAAACAAACTTGCCTAGGTTTATTTTGGGCAGACTTATGAGACTGGGTCATGCAGTATCTTTGTTATTTATATTTATATACATATCCATGTATGCATTAATATCAGTTCATTTATTTATTTCACACAATTGACTTGTGTGAAAGCATAACCTTGGTAGCCGAAGACACTTGCAGCCCTTGCCATGTTTCTCTGGTGTCTGTGCTGCAGGGACTGTAGACTTGTAGTTGATTGACAAGTATGTTGCCTAATAACCCCTGTCTCTCTGATTGGAATCTCCATCATTCCCTAACTCTGTACATGAATGAGATGATCTGAAAGCGAGTGAATATGGTTTGAACTTTCAAGTGAGCTATGACCCAAGCAACCCTTTTTCCATTTCTGCAGATGAGGAATGTGGTGGCAGGAATGCCTGGAATTGGTCTCTGAGATTCCATCATCCCTCATCTCAGGTTTTTGGCAGATGTAAGCAGGCCAGAATGTTTAGAAGTTTGAAAGCAGGCCCTAAAAAATTATGTTACATTTTTAATAGTCTTTATACAGTTGTTTGCCTCATTGAACTGCTTCTTATAGCTTTTTTACATTTGGACAAAGGCGTATTTTTTAAAAGCATTTTTTGTTAAGAGTGCATTGACTGAGTTTTGACAAACACATAGACACCTATAACCTATCAAGATGTGGTACAGAAAGTTTTCTCCTTCCCCTCCCCAGTGAATCCCTCCCCCAAACCCCAGAGGCAACCACTGCTCCGAATTTTTTCCACTGTAGATTAGTTTTGCATACTCCAGTATCATGTAAATGAAATCATGTAATATACACTCTTTCATGTAAGGCTTCCTTTACTCTGAGTAATATTTGAGAGATTTATCTATGTTCTCTCATGTATCAGCAATTTGTTCTTGGGTATCGCTAGTTGCAATATGACCATTTATCTGTTCTATGGATGGGCACTGGGACTCTTTCTTGGTCTGGGCTACATGAATAAAGTAGTAATGACTATCACATGTCTTTTGTGAACATTTTTTCATTTACATTGGGTAGATACCTATGTGTGGACCTGTTGGACACAGGGTCAGTGCATCTTTCATTTGAAAAGAAACAACGTGACCTTTTCCAGCATGGTTGTTTCATTGTACTCTACCATCAACCACACTGCCCCGGGGCTCTGTCACCCCATCCTTCAATTCGTGGTGTTGGTCTCTAACTGTAGACATTCTGGTCAGTGTGTACTAGTGTCTCCTTGTGGTTTTAATTTGCATTTCCTTGATGACAATGACATTGATCACTTTTTCATGTGCTTATTGGCCATTTGTGAAATATACTGACTCTTCAAATCTTTGCCCACTTTATATTGGGCCGTTTGTCTTTCTGTTGTTGAATTGTCACAGTTCTTTGTATATTCTGAAAAAGAGTCCTTTAACAGATATATGTTTTGTCAATATTTTCTCCAGGTCTATGGCTTAACTATTCATCTTGTAATGGTGTCTGTAATGAGTAAAAGTTTTTAATTTTGATGGAACCAATTTTTTTCTTTTATGGTTATTGCTTTCTGTGATCTAACAAATCTTGGCTACCCATAAGTCATGCCCAAATTCTCCCATACTCTCTTTTGAAAGCCTTTTACTTTTATATTTGGGATGTTTATTTTGCCTTTTCACTAAGTTTAACCATTTTTCAAGAATAGATCTTCTAAACAATGTAAAAAATCAGTTAAAATATACTTTTATATATAAGCAAATAAATGAAGCTTAATCAGGTTATGAGACTGATTACATCTTTCCTGAGAAAATGAATGCAAATATAGAATTATTGAAAGGTTCAACCATTTTCTATATTAATGTTTTGTTTTCAAGCATATGGTTTAAGAATAATAAAGGATTCTTTGATTAAAGACCAACCTTGCCTTAAAGGGGTGTTTTAAACATACATTTGTTCAGTTAAAAGAGAATTGACCTTTCACTGCATTTTTGTGCAATGGTGAGCAACGGGGAGTGAGGAGCAGCCCCTGTGCCCCTCGGGGCGCCCGCACACGGCATTTGGGAGGAGAGAGAGAGCAGAGACCGCGTCCTTCCTGATTATTCAGGAGAAAGAGCCTCACTCCTCATGTTCCCAGTTGTCCTCGTGCTTGTTCCCTTCTGTCTCACACACTCAGATCTGACAGTCGGATGGTGACTGGCTGCACTGCTTCCCGGACGGAGGGTAACTTGTTCCGTTACAAGGCCGGCTCCCACCTGTTCCATGGGCAGAGGAATGAGACCCGCTGATAAATGAATAAGCCGTCTGATACTCTATGGCTTGTTCATACAATATGAAGTCAGTGGCTCATTTAAACTCCCACATAACATTTGCTCTGAAAATGGATTTTCTGAAACTTCCCACTTAAAAAACTGCGGATTAACGTTTAGTGGGGCCAGTATGGGGGAAACTAAGCAGAACGTAGACCCCCAGACTGTCGGGCACGTCGTCGCGGTCCTGCTTTAATTCACCGCGTATCACTTCCTTTGAAATTTGCAACCAGAGTCTGCACTGTTCACCTTTTAACGTCTGGAGATGCTTAAAGCATTTGGTCATTTGTTCACCTTGTTTAAGCAGCATGCCCAGGTAGGATAAGAATATATTTGCCAAAGCTGTGTACTTCTTAAAGAGAATAGGCCTGTCCTTTCGAAACGTTTTTCTAACTTAGACAAGCCATAGAATGTTAGTGATCGTGTTTCTATGCAATTCTATTAGTGATAACATTTTCTGTTATGATGCCTCCTCCCAAAGTTATTTTTTATGGACTTAAAAAAGTTTCTAATACAAAGGTTATATTATCAACAAATGCTAGTTCGAAAGAACCAAATAGGATTTTGAAGATTACCCTTCTTTAACAATGCCTTAAATTTCTATCTCCTTACTCATTCCTCATTGCTTTCTTTCTCAAGACATTATGGTTTATTGTGTCTCCACTAGGCACCTTGCATGTGATTTACACAGTGAATGGCCCTGCTTTCGGAGCAAGTTAATGATATAATATCCCCATTTATATTCAGAGCAGTCAACACTTTCTAGCTCTCAGAATAATAAAAGCACCTGCATTTAATATACATGGAAGAATGGAAAGGCAAATAGCAGATAAGGCACAATCAGGTAAGTGTAATCAGATAAAATATCACAATATTATAGTAGATCAGCATCTGGTAATGACTTGAATTTTGAAAGACTGACAAACAGCATGGCCTAAAGCAGCCAGGCATACCTCATTCTGAGCGACTCTTCCCAGAGTTGATTGCTCCTCTCCTGTGTTTTCTGGCAGATTAAAGAGGGAAGGTTTCTTATTTTAACTCTTATAGGACTGCATTGTGCCACTGGAAAAACACTGGCAATGTTCCGTATGGGCCCAGACTGGAAACAAAAAGAAATGATGTATCTAAAAGTAAAACTTTGCATCTCCCAGCAGTTATCTCAAATTGATCCAAACCGGTTTTATTTAAAAAATAAAGAAAATAAATAAAGCTTGCAGGGATAAGCAGAGCTTTCATTTTCATCTCTGTATCTGTCTGCATGGTGTTGACATTTTATTCTTATTTTTTTTAAAGCAGGAGAAAACAGTTTATTAGAAACTGATTCGTCTCTCAGAGCATCTTCACATTGACCGTGGGTGGCTGGTAAAGCAAGCTGTGTATATGTTAGCCTTGCAGGAGCCCTAATGTAACAGGACCTTATGGTGTCAGGTAGAAAGCGGCAGATTTGCAAAAGTCAGGACTGAACAAACCTGGTTTGTATACTGGAATTTAGCAGTTTTCCTTTCCTTTTCAGGTACTCTTTTTTGGAGGCCAGTGCTATTTTCAGGTAACTTACTTCAATTTACTGGATGGAGACCTGGGGAGTGTGCATGCAGTGTGGGGAGGGCCCAGATACAGAAGGGCCGTCAGCTGACGCCTGCCTGCCCAGCCCACAGTCTGCCCCAGCGGTGGCCTCCCCAGTGGCAGGGCCCCAGCTCCTTTCCTCTGGGATCAGGAGGTGCCTTTGCTCTTGTCTGCTACGAGTGAAGTAGGACGGATGTAGGACATCATGGATAGCAAATAGAATTGACTGCCCCGCCTTCTGAGGAGGCCTGCGTTCACTCTTGTTCCTCAGTTCTATGCTTTCATTTGCTGAAAGCAAAAGGGCGGCAGCCGTGGACACTGGCCAAGCAATATCTATTTGAATGAAACTTTCATGATACGAGTATGAAGCAAATAAAATAACTGACCAGTGCATTTAGAACAACTCTATTTTTACAGAAATGACTTCCCAAAATGTCTGTCTCTCCACAGCTCAGCCTGTGATAAGAAAACACAATAGCCTGGCTGGCTTAAACAGCAGAAGTTTATTTCTCATAATTCTGGAGACAGAAAGTTTGAGATCCAGGCGCCAGCACAGTGGGGTTCTAGCGAGAGCTCTCTTCCTAGCTTACTGGCAGTGGGCACTTTGATGTGGCTCAGGTGACCTCTCTGCAGAGAGAGAAAGAGTGAGCTCTCTGGAGTCTCTTCTTACGATGACGCTAATTCCGTGAGCCCTCACCATGACCTCATCTAAACTTATTTACTACCCCATCTCCAAATACCATCATTTTGGGGTTTAGGGCTTCATATGAATTTGGGAAGATAGAATTCAGCCCATAGCATACTCAGCTGTGTTACTGTGGCCAAGGTAATGAGTAATTGTAATATATTGGCTGAGACAGAGAAAGCTACTATCTGGCCAAAAAGGGTGACAAGAAGAGTATATTTTTTAAAAATGAGTATATAAAGTTGGGGGGAGAAAATGCAGACAACTGTAGTTGAATAACAATAAAGTAATTTTAAAAATGAGTATATAATAGTTGAGTCCATGATGGGGCAAACATCAACCAACTGAAACCTTAGAGCCATAGTCTTCACTTTCTTCTCACCCACTGCTGCGCCTGCACTCGCCCGTCCCTTCCACGCCCACTTTGGCTTTTCGAAAAAGAGATCACAAGAGAAAAGTATTTGTGTCGGGAATTAAATGGAAAATGGAACGTAACTTTCAAAATGTTTTTGGTGTCAACATTCTCTTGTACTTTTTATGGCACTTTCAATCCTTGCAGTAACGTGGCCTGATCTCTGGTTTTGGAATGAACCCCTCAGGGAGCTTTATTCACCCCAAAAGTTTCTAGTTATATGAACACCAAGGATGGAGAGAAAACTAATTTGCAGAAGATTTCTAATGACAGGAGTAGAAAGAAGAAGGAGTTTGTGGAGAATCCTGGGTTATTACAACACTGTTTCTCAAGCCTCCCATTAAAAGTCATATTTTTCTTTCATAGCCTTTCATTGAATGCTTTTGGTAGGTGGGCTGAGGTTTTGAAAAATGGTGAGCTTTTTCAAGGTCATGAGAAGAGATCAGGATTATCTATTTAAAGTTGAACTGTACAATATTGAAAACATCCCCCCAAACAGTTTTTTTTTTTCTTTTTTGGATTAGTTGGTTGACGTTTTCTTTTTTTTTTTTTTCCTTTCATTTTACTTGTGACCCAGGAGGAATAAACAAAGCTACTTATTGTTATTTTCACTTGTCATTTTGTGAGTCTAGACCATGCTTTAAAAAAAAGAGATGCATCACCATCTGATTTGTGATAGAGACAGCCTTAGATAATGCACAATTGAGGCTATTTCAGCCTCCAGATTGGAAATGGGTTTGCTTCTGCTAGAAGCCACAGTAAGAGGTATTTCATAAACAGTGATAGCGATAATGCCACCAGCCGTATTATTCTCTGGCTGCACCTGCATTCCTCTCCCTTTCACGGGGCCCTCTTCCTGGGGGCTGGGCCGCTGCCGTCAGTGAGCAGTAACACAGTCATCTCCAGTGTAGTGTGAGCGTGGATTCTTCTTGAGTATTTAGAGGTAGACTGTGCTATACGTGGTTGGATATGAAGCATAAGACTTTCTAAAACAACGTGAGTTACACATTTCACCACACCACCATCCCATTTTGTGCGGATGAAGTACTGATCTCTTAGAAATGGTAGTGGAAATAGATTGAAGAAAATAAAGAGACTGGGGAGACATGTGTACTATGGCATTCACCTATTAAACAGGATAAGAGTCATTACCTTAAGAGAGAATTTGTATTTTAGGTAACAACAAAAATAAATACTTACTAGTTACTTTTTAATACTATTTGAATTCCATACTCTAACCAAGAGAAATACTTGAGTGTGCTTTTATTAAATGCACATCTCAAAGCTAAATTTAGTATATTTCAAGCTTCTAGAATTGGAAAATTTTAGATTTTCATGTATGTTCATTCTTTAATTTTTTGTTTCAGCCTTCTCAGTTCAAAAGCAAGAACATTATATTCTTATGCCAGGTTTAATAATCTGCTCATTTCTTAGCTAAATTTTTAGGTATTTGTCAGAATATTTTGTCATTATGTGATGAGGCACAATAATTGTTTAATTTGTTACTATAAAGACATTATAGCATACATATATAAATAGAGATCTAAGGGAGAAGTGTACAGAGTTGCAGATGACAAATTGTTAAATATCAAATATGATTAGTAGAGAAAAACCATCTGAAAAAAATAGTAACTTAGCTGAATAATGAGTACTATGATTAACATATTCTATAAATCCATCAGTACTATGGCTCAGCATGTCCTTATTACTCTCTAAAATTAATAATGGCAGGTATCAAGACCCTATTAATATTTTAATAGTTTAATAGGTGCCGGCAAGCATGCAGCAGAGAAGAATGTGAATCAGTGGTCAGGGTAGCTGTGCCATCTTGAAAGAGTCTGCCAGGCGGGAGAGCTAAGTCCTCGTGAAGCTTTCATAACCTCTTCCTGGGTTCCTGGTCATATCAGCATCCACTTCAGTAAATGTGTTGATTTTGAACAGAGGGATGGATGTGCTTGTGCAAAGCAAAACTCTCTGAAGATTTACCATTTTTAATGCCCACAATGTATTTTAAGAAAATCTTTAAGCTATTCCTGTCCATGTATATCCTTAAATGCTCTGTCATCTGAAAAACTGTGGAACTTTTACAAAGAATATGTGTCTGGGAGCTTGAAGAAATAGGTTTACTTGGACGCTAGCACTGGCTGTCTCCTTGTTCTAATCATCTCCAAATTTACCCTTAGTAAAAATGATATAATGTGTACAGACTACTGTGAGATACTTGAAAGAATCACACTGAATGATAGAAAGAGAGAAGAAAGAAAAACATTAAACAGCACATGTGAAGTACTTAGGGTGGTACCCAGCACAAAGAGCGGCTTCTGAGAGGTGCCGTTTCCACAGGAGCCTTCACGTGCCCTTCCTGTCTGCACACATGTATCTTGCAGTTCTAATAAATTTTTCTCAGAGTTGACTTTGGAAATGAGGATATATTCATAGTTCGCCTTAATATGTCCCTATAATTTGATGCCCACAGGCCTTGTTCTTTACAGGAGTGTCTGCTTCTTGAGGCCTGCCAATCAGTGCCTCGTCGGTGGGTGGTTTTGAAGGATCATTTGTTGGAAGCCATATAGGACCAGAGAGCTCACACTACAGAGACCAAGTACTCTTCAGTTGCAATTTCTTTTTTCTTAAAGTATATTTTATTGATTATGCTATTACAGTTGTCCCACTTTCCCCCCCTTTGCCTCCCTTTTGCCATAATTTGAGACACAATAACCTGCTGTTTTAAAGAGTTATGATCATAATGTGGATGTAGTCCTTATTGTAAAAATAATAATTCTGTAAGTATTTTCTTCATCGCGCTCTTCCATACTGTCATTTTAATGGCTGCCTGATGTTCATCAGATCAGTTTATCATAGTTTCTTAAAAAATTTCTACTGTAGAACATTTAGATTATTTCCATCCTGTTCTATAATAAATTATGTTATAATAATGATACTTATATATTTTTAGATTAAAGGTAGTGCATTGGCTTTTAAAACCTAATTATTATAGAAACTTTGAAATATTCACAAGAGACTGGAAGGCGCCTGCATCTAGCTATCACGCAGCTTCCTCGGTAATCAACATATTGCCCATTTTGTTTCATCTACTCTCCCACTTTTTTCTTGAGAACATTAAAGAAAATTTCAAGTCTCTTTTCATTTCACTTGTAAATACTTAAGGATAGACCTGTAACTGATAAGGACTTTTTGCTAATGTCACCTAATACTTAGTTCAAATTTTCCTAATTATCATGAGTTACTTTTCACATTTGGTTGTGCAAATTAGGATTCAAATATGGTTCCCACGTTGCAATTAGTTGTTACGTCATTCACACACACACATTTGTGAATGCCATCAACATGGAGAGGTCAGAAATTCTGTAGAATGTTTCACATTCTGAGGTCGGTGTTTCCTCGGGTTTATTTACCTTGTTTTTCTATTTGTTATTTTGGGTTTTACTGGTTAGAGGTTGAGAGCTTAATGATATTGTGGCTCAATTCTTTAAAAGAATGTTTTGAAATAGGGTACTTTTCAATTTGAGTTCAAACTTAACATACTTCTCAGAACATTTTGCCAGATCATAAGCTTTTCTCGCTTGTCCTGCTAGAAAGCCTCTTGCACAGGCAGTTTATTCAGATAAAATGTCAGGTGCGTGTAACTGGATCCCTGCCAGTCCCAGCCTCTTCTGCCCTCCTGTGTATGCGGCACTGTGTGAACATTAACCAGTTTCCTTCTCGCCCCTTCAACCTTGGTAGAAAACCAGGAATTGCTCAAAATACTTTTGAAAGCTGTCGGAGACCCACAGAAACCTGGATTTGAAAGAGGCATAATTGAGAACTGAAGAAGGATGCCTCAGCCTGAGACACTGAACGTTAGGGTTCACAGGTGAAATTCAGGTGGATCGGGCATGACTATCAGATTGACGCCTCTACAGGTCAGAGAAGGGCTGAGAAGCCTACTCATTTTTTGGCCTCTGTACTCTTTGAGGGTAGTTTAATGAGGTTTCCCTTCTTTTGGTTGTTAGTGTGGAAAGCCATCAGAAGGCAGTAAGTTCTAGTGAGTCTGGTTTCATGACGCTCTGTCTCTGGGCATGGCGAAGGAGCCATGGCTAGAGCAGAGGAGTGGGGCACCTTCTTATCTCCCTACGACACATACCCCCTTGTATTCTAGATGGGGTGTCTGAGGCTTCCGTTCAGGGCTACATAATACTCAAAGTCCCAGGAATTGGGAGATCAGTGCAATTCTCCTTTTGCCCTGGCTGCAGAAAATTGCAAGACCTACTTGGCTTTGTCTTTAGATCATAGGTAAAGAGAGATCTTCCACCTCCTGGTTTGCCCAGCTATTTCAGCCCACTATATCTTCACAACCCATTACAGTTTTATAGGTAAAGCTCTAGCATTACTGAACAAGAAGGCAAAAGGTTCCACTGCAACCTTCTCTATCATCCCTGCAACTAGAATGCTAGATCAAACTGCTAGTACATTTTTCAAATGTATGCCAGAGGCAGTTATGCCATTGTGTTAATGGGAACATAGGTGGAAAGGGCTCTTGACAATGACTTCAGACAGAGAAGGGTGGTGAAGTTCTTTAACGGATGGCTTTTCTTTGAGGACAAAATTCAAGTCTCTGAATTTCTCTCTTTTATCTTATGGATAGGCTATTAAATAGCAACTTTGAATTTTGACTTTGAGCTGTAGGAATACAGAGATTTTACTCATTCTTTTAGCTTCTGGTGGCTCATTTTTTTTATTCATAACCATTGTGGGTACAGGCAACTCACTGGAAGGTCAGTCAGAGAAACTGCAAATCTGAAAATAGAAAAAAAGAAACTCAGCAATGGCTGTCTAATGCTATAAATCCCTGTTTAAAATTAGTTTTGGCAACTTGATTTTTGCCCAGTTTAAGCTTAAGTGGTAACCATTTTTCTTCTTTGTTTTTCCTAAGAAATGGCTTTGCCATATGTTAGGTGTGACAGAGAACACTGTTTTTTTTTTTCCCTGAGCGTCCACAGGTAGCCTCTTTGCGGATAGTAAGCAATTCCTTCTCTTTCTTATTTAACCTTTAAAATATTTAGAGGTTTTAAAGTTGCTACCGGTAAACTACACTGTTTGCAGCATTTGTTCTTTGACCATATGATTCTTATTATTACTCTTGATAGTTTATATAATGTGTGTGCAGAGAGTATAGGTAATGTGTGTGAAAGGAGTAGTGTACAGTGAGTAATGTGTGTGCAGTATATTGAACTACCATAAATGAGAGAACATCATCCAACAACTTCTGGTCTAGAACAAGTCATGTAAAGAATAGAAGTGAAATTGAAAGGAGGATGTTGCTTCAGGCTTGAATTTGTATGGATAATTTTAAAGATCCCTTTCAATGTTATTGCTCAGTATTTCTCTGGAGTAGCAAGACCTAGGCTAGAAAATATAGTGTGCCTTTCTTTTAGACTAGCCAGTAATTTGTCAGTTTAGCATACTTAAAAGGTGGAAATTAATATATAAGAATCCATACTCCATGGAAGGCAACAGTATCATGGCTCTTTGAGTCAATCATAGAACTTCATGATGAAAAGAGGACCTAAGAAATTGTACTGTTTAATACTCTTACCTTGTACGTGATGGAACTGAAGCTCCTGAGGTTTTCTAAATCACTTGGCTACTTAGTTGCTGAGCCCAGTTAAATTTTTCCTCCTAATTCTATGCTTTATTATGTTTAGGCAATTCTGAGTAGGAATGACCTTATGTACTACAATTTCTGCTTTGTATTTTTTTAACATTTCTATCATGTATTATTTCTCGTTTCATAATGAATATTACTTTGATGTTCAACGTTGCTACTTAATATTATTATTTGGCAAATATGGAAGATACCAATATGTAAGTTGTCAGACTGTGAATTCTTTTGCTGACCATTCCGAAATTGTACAAACAGCATCTAGCCCCATTATGTTGTTTTGCCTGCATTTTTATCAGCATCTAAATTATATATGTTCACCAATACAGAAAAGACAAAAATTATTCAGGTAGTAAATGAAGAATGTTGGTAATTATTTCCAAGGTCAACAAAGCTTTTGCCATTCAGGCTCTCAGATGAAAATATAAATAAGGAAGCACCTAAAATGGAGAATCAGTTTCTAACTTGAGACCTGGTATGGACATAACTTCATTCCTCTTTTGTGTGCTTATCTGGATTTTTTATCTTTCAGTATATTCCATTATTTAATTGTTTTGTTTGTTTTTTAAAACCACTTAATATTGAGGTATGATTGACATTGACATAAAACTTTTTGTGTAATTTTATTTAATGTATAAAACTTGATGAGTTTGAAGGTAAGTATATAATAGTGAAACCAGTACCACAATTTCTACCTTCAACCTATCCATCACCTCCAAAAATTTCCTCTTGTCATCTTTATTTATTTTTCATTTATTTAATTCTTATCTGCTGGCATTCTGTTTTTGAAAGGAACCTTTCTGTAATCCATGGACACCATTTTCTCTTTGTTTTACCATGTTAATTTGCTATATCCTAGTCATTCCCTGTGAATATATATAATTTGTAAGCTCAGTAATTGGTATGTGCTACCTAGTAATCCATATTCATTTCCTTCTATTGCATATGCAGTTCTGGTTTTTAAGCAAATAAAGGAGTGAATTTCTGTATATATGGATGAAGCTAAAATAAAAAGGCTTGACTATCAGACATGACTCAGATGTGCTTTGCAGACTAATCCATTATTTGAGAATATCTGGGAATACATGAATTAATCTTGATCATGTTTATTTTTTTAAAGTATCAACAGTTAAGAACTGCATATCTTATTATTAAAAATGGTTTGGAGCTGTGATATAATCTCCTAACGGAAGGAATAAAAATAAGAGCAGAATGTTCCAGCTAACCATTTTTCTTCCTAAAAACTTGAAATAAATGGAGATTGGGAATGGTAGACATCTTTAAATAAATCAGAGGTCTAGTGACATTACTAATCTTTTATTAAGAAAATTTTGATTTGATTTATCTATTTAAAATAACTACCAAGGTATCCTCTAAGTGCTGAAGCACAAATTACAAACACAAGAGCTTGATTTATGTTAATGGTAGATAATACATGGGACATAACAAGTTATCACAAATTTTGTAATATTTCCTGAGTTGGGAAATTACAGAAAAGTACTGAAAAAAGTGTCACTTTAAGCTGCTTTTGTTGATAAATAGATGGTGACAATCTTGTAAGAAGTGATGTGAACTTCCCCTTCTATGCCAGACATCTCTGGATTGTAGTGAAACCTGCTTGAGACTTCTGAGTGTCTCTGAGTCTCTGATGGATCAGAGACATTCAGATCTTCATGAGGATGGCACCAGAGCAAAGGAAGAAGTTCTGCTTAGGTCAAGTTAGGGTCTCTCTGATCTCTTGCAGAATGTTAACCTTTTCATATCCCCCACCTCCTAGACCCTCAGTGATACCGACTACCAATTCCCAGTTCTATGTCCATCCAGATATGCCCCCTGTGTTCTTAACTTGGGCTGCTGAACATTACCAGGCAAAAGTCACATGGTTCTGCAAATTGGTGCCAGTTCATGTTTTTATTTTCCAGTTTCAAGAACTTTCATTCACCCCCCGCACTGTCTGTCTCCCTGTTCTTTGCGTGACCTCTTCTGAACCTTTCAGTCTCCCCTTCAATGTGAGTACCTCAGAGACTCCATTCCTGCTCTCCCTGTGTAAGCCAGCCCCCCGCCCCCAGGCCCTGTTCACTTATTTCAGGCCTTTTGCACTCTTTGTAATTCTTTATTTAGTGTTGCCTGACCTACTATTTCTCCCACAACAAATTTTTTGTGCATAGGGATAGCATCTGTCTTATTAATTACAATAGTGAGTGCTTCCTGACACACAGTAGGCACTCAGGTAAAATTTTTGTATAAATAATAAATTATGAGATTACATTAAAAAAAGCATGCCCTAAGGAAAAGCACTGCTTTAAATGAATGTGGCTATAACCGAAGAGATATCCTTACAGATGTCAGGTTGCATATACCTTTCTTTTTTCTTTTTATTTTTTTACCCAACCCAGTGTTTCATTTTATTTAATTATATAAAATATAGAAAGCCTTAAAGACCAATTCAAAATAACCTATGCACCCCTGTGTTCATGGCAGCGTTAAATACAATAGCCAAGTGCTAGAAACAGCCTAAGTGCCCATCAGTAAGTGAGTGGATCAAAAAACTGTGGTGCATTTACACAATGGAATACTATGCAGCAGAAAGAAGGAACACCTACCCTTCATGACAGCATGGATGGAACTGGAGAGCATTATGCTAAGTAAAATGAGCCAGGTGGTGAAAGACAAATACCATATGACCTTACCTATAAATGGAACCGAATCAACAAAACGACCAAGCAAACAAAAGAGAACCAGAAACGTGGAAATAAAGAACAAAGAGACAGCGACCAGAGAGTGGGGGAGGGGGTAATGGGAAAGAAGTGGAAGGGTCAAGTCATGGAACATGTACAAAGGACCCATGGACAAGGACAATGGGGTGGAGATTGTCTTTGGGAGCGTGGGTTAGACGGGACAGGGGAGACAAACGGGGGGAGGGGAAATGGAGACAACTGTAACTGAACAACGATAAAAGAATAAAATGTAGAAAGCCTTGACTAAGAAAAAATAAAGAAGAGACGTAACAGAAACTAAAGAATCTTTTTAGGAAAACAATGATGGCTTCGTTCCAGCTACGATGAACTTCTGTCTTCTTGGCAAACTATGGTGAAGCTGCAGGTACAGTACAATCCCAGATCTCTCCCACTCACCCATGCTTCAGACCTAGATTTGAGTGGTTAGAAGTTGAGAAAATATGAAAAGAACCAAAATAAGAACACTGTCCATGAAAGCCAAGCTCAGAGACTGGTTCTCTTTTACTCTGTTGAGTACATCAGGAGCAGGAAGGATCAAAGCTTCTTAAGACATACCTTCTGTTCATTTAGCTTTTTTGGTCTGGGGCTATGGCGTGGAGCTGTGTACCCCACTGCCCTTTCTCTCCTCACAGATATCTGTGTAGCTGCATGTCCCGTGCTTCCAAACCTGCTCCACATCAACCCCTTCAAACTCTCTGTGGTCCAGCCAGGAGGCCATATAGTGCTGCACTTTGTTTCTCAGCTCTTACTCTTCAAAGGACACAGTCTCTGAACCCAGCAAAGTGGTAGTCTCTTGATGGTTATACTCAATTTTCTGAATATCAGTGACTGGAAGGTCAGACAGAGTTAGAGACGAGAAGACCAGCTCCATGAGGTCACCCAAGGATGTCACAGAGAAGCCTCTCTGCTGGGCATGCTTCAGCACTGAAGGTCCCAGTGACTCTTAGGGGTGCAATTCTGTGTGGTGGATTAGGCTAGCAGTGGTCACTTTCCCTTGTACCATGGCATCAAAGATACATTTGTATAGGCTGACTTGAAAACAGTCTTTTTTTTCTTTCTTTCTGAGCTTCCAGAGGGAGCATAGGACATCTGCATGTCTTGAGTTCAACTAGTTCTAGCTCCCCCTTGGCTGTATAGTGCAGCTCATCAATAACTTCCCCCCACTTCTCCAAACACTGGAAACACTCTGATGCATCCTCTGACTGCAGGGTAGGAATCATTGATAACATGTTCAGAAACGTAACTGCCCAAGCCTCTTCTTTGCTGGTAATAGGGATAGTCACAAGATCATGAACTTCCAGTTCTCTAGTTAGGTGGATGCTGGTACCAGCATCCAAAACAGCTGCCTTCTCAGGTGCCAAGAAACCAGGAAGCTCTTTCCCATATACCATTTGCTGTTCACACCAGTCCTGAGTAGACAAGTCAGTCATGCACAAATATTTAAGATGGAATCATTCCATCGGTCGATGATATATCCAAATCTCTTTTCCACTTTGGTAAGCTTAGGAATCTGCCATTCTTCTCAGGGAGTTCAGAAGAAGGGCCAGGCTTACTAACTGAACCACTTGACACTTGAGTATCTTCCAGATCCAGAAACTGAGTCACTCAAGTTTGAAAATCCTGAGGCCTCTGCAGACATCGTCTCCTCTTCCCCAGTCTCTGCCATGGCACAGAGACTTCGCTGATCTTCCTCCTCACAGGGAAAGTCAGAATGCTGAAATGACAAAGCTGACCAGTCCCTTACATTGTGGCCTTTCCTCCTCTCTGATCCACACTGCACAAACTGTAGCCCACCCCAAGGCCTAGGTAATGCTTGCCTTTCTCCAGGGGCAAATTCTCCATGATTTCTTCATTTTCACAATACCCTGAATGCAGTTACTTGGTCCACCCCCTGCTCCCTGAGATACTCCTGCGAACTCTGGGCTCCACTGAGCTCTATCATGACCTCGGAACTGTTTCTGGACTCTACTCCCGGACTCTACTCCTGGACTCTACTCCCGGACTCTACTCCTGGACTCTACTCCCAGACTCTACTCCCGACCAGCAAAAGCAGGTTATGCAGCAGCCCTTTCCTTCCAGGCTTTGCACAAAACTTCTGGGAGACCAGCCCGCATCTGCCTTTCAAATAAACTTCTTACATGTAATTACATAGTTAAAGAGAGCCTGAATTCAGAACATGGAGCATTTGCTAAGCCATTTTAACAATGGTTCTCGACTTCCCTTTGTCTGCAGGTGCGCACAAGCCAAAGCTCTGTTGAAATGTGCTGTGAACACACCAAGCGCTGCCTGTGGTTCCCCCTGGCTGGTCCTGCACCACTTTCTAACTCACTTGAGAAACCATGTTGGGATAGAAGTGAGTGAGTGTGCGTGTAAAGCTATTAGAAGAATTACTTTCAATGTGTTCTAATTTATATTAAGAAACAAAATAATTATGATTTTTTTAAATAGTAAGGAATTACTTGCTACACACCTCATAATCATTCAAGATACATCAGTGTGCCATGACACATGATTTTTAAATTGGTGTTTTGAAAATTAGTCCCAAATCACTGGGTAGAGCTTCATTGCTTATGCGACTTTTGTGGAAGAAGAAACTGCATGAGTTGAGAGCGAAAAATAGCAAGCCCTAGAGTAAAGGAACCCATGGAAAGAATAACTGCAGTAAAGTGTCAACTGTGACATGCAGGACATTGCCTCTGATGTCCTTCCTCAATGATTAATATAAAATGCTAATTATTTAAAGTGAACCATATTAAGTGCAAACATTTGACATCTTTGGTCTAAAAATGCAATTTCATATGGTTCAAACTAATTAATTTGTTAATATGTTTTATCATTCATCTAAAATGCATTTCAAAATGAGCTATAAGCACTTGTAAAAAGAACAGCAACATAATAATGGATTTTTTGGTGTTTCTTTTTTTAATTTTTTTTGCACTTTATTCCATTTTTTTCAAAATTATTTTTTAAATTACTTTATTGTTGTTCAACTACAGTTGTCTGCATTTTCTCCCTACCACTTCTCCCCACTCCAGCCAAACCCACCTTCCTCCCTTGCTTCCACCCTTGTCCCTGGTTTTGTCCATGTGTCCTTTATAGTAGTTCATGAAAACCCTTCTCCTCACTGTCCCTTCCCTCCTCCCCTCTGGCTATTGTTAGATTGTACTTAATTTCAATGTCCCTGGTTATATTTTGTTTGCTTTTTGCTTTTGTTGATTATGTTCTAGTTAAAGGTGAGATCATATGGTATTTGTCCCTCATCGCCTGGCTTATTTCACTTAGCATAATGCTCTCCAGTTCCATCCATGCTGTCGCAAAGGGTATAAGCTCCTTCTTTCCCTCTGCTGCATAGAATTCCATTGTGTAAATGTACCATAGTTTTTTCTTCCACTCATTTGCTGATGGGCATTTAGGTTGCTTCCAGCACTTGGCTATTGTAAATGGTGCTGCTATGAACATAGGGGAGCATAGGTTCTTTGGATTGGTGTTTCAGGGTTCTTAGGGTATAATCCCAGCAGTGGAATTGCTGGGTCAAAAGGCAGCTCCATTTTTAGTTTTCTGAGGAAATTCCATACTGTTTTCCACAGTGGCTTCACCAGTCTGTATTCCCACCAACAGTGCACTAGGGTTCCCTTTTCTCTGCATCCTCTCCAACATTTGTTTGTTGATATGTTTATGATGGCTATTCTGACTAGTGTGAGGTGGTATCTCATTGTGATTTTAATTTGCATCTCTCTGATGGCTAGTAATGTTGAGCATCTTTTTATATGTCTCTGAGCCCTCTGTATGTCCTCTTTGGAGAAGTGTCTGTTCAAGTCATTTACCCATTTTTTAATTGGTTTTTTTGTCTTCCTGGAATGGAGTCGTGTGAGTTCTTTATATATTTCAGAGATCAAACCCTAATCTGAGGTATCATTGGCAAATATGTTTTCCCATATAGTTGGTTCTCTTTTCATTTTAATGCTGTTTTCTTTAGCTATGCAGGAGCTTTTTAATTTGATGAGGTCTCATTTGCATATTCTTTCCTTTATGTCCCTTGCTTTAGGGGACATATCAGTGAAGATGTTGCTATGTGGAATGTCTGAGATTTTCCTGCTGATGTTCTCCTCTAGGACTTTTATGGTGTCATGACTTATATTTAAGTCTTTTATCCACCTTGAATTTATTTTTGTGTATGGTGTAAATTGGTGATCAAGTTTCATTTTTTTACATGTAGCTGTCCAGATTTCCCAACGCCATTTGTTGAAGAGGCCATTTTTACTCCATTTTATGCTGCTGGCCCCTTTGTCAAATATTAATTGACTGTAGGGACTTAGGTTCATTTCTGGGCTCTCTAATCTGTTCCATTGGTCTATATGCCTGTTACTTCTTACAAATGACACTGATGATTTTAAGTGCACATGAGCTCTGGGAAGCTTTCATAGTTCTATAGGCTGATCACAAGGAAGAATATATAATGTGAAGATCTATGGGTTTTCCCCTTTTTATTATAATTTCTAATTCAAGAGTAACACATTTAAACTATACTGAACTCTGTAAAACTGAAAATGAAAATCTCCCCCTGCTCTGGTAGTCTTATTCCCTGAGGACAGGAGAGTGGTGTGAGGTCTCTGGCTTTACCCTGCGCCAGTGTGACTGAAATTACTAAGGATATTTCCAGTGACTGTGTAAAAATGAGCTTCAATGTGAGCTTTTTATAAGTGTTCAAAGCTGCAGTGAGTTCTCAGGAAGAATATTCCAGCCCTAATATCTTTTTTAAAAAATATTTTATTTATTTTTAGAGAGAGGGGGAGGGAGAGAAACATTGATGTGACTGATCCTGCAATGTATGCATGTGTCCTGACTGGGAATTGAACACTTTGCTTTGCAGGACCATGCCCAACCAATTGAACCACACTGGTCAGTGCGTCTGGCCCCATTATCCTTTGATTTGGACCAAGAGTAGCTTTGCTTGAGAACTTCATGTAGTTGTATTGACTATTTTTATTCTCAGGATTTTGCTGCTCATTTGTTACTGAGGAATCAGTTTCATTACTAAGTAACAGACATCATCAACAGGGAAAAAGGATCCCCTGATTGTCCCTGCCTTCTAGACTAGACCATTCATCTGTTCCCAGGACATTAAGTCCCACAGGACCAAGCCCCTGATCTGCCACTGTCGTTGGCACTCCTGGCTCTCCAAACTGCTGCCACAGTGGCTAGACACTGAGAGAGAGCTCACTGTGGATGCCGGGCTTACTACTACCAGGGAACAGAGCATGAAAGATGGAAAAAGTGTGGTCTCTGAAGTTAGACAGGCCTGGACTCGAATCCTAATTGGTAGGATCCAATACCTATTAGGAACTCTGACTTTAAACCAGTAACTGAGCCCTCTGAACTTAAGGTTTTCAACTGTGAAAATGAGAATATTATACATGCTGTTGTATAATTTGAACAAGATGTGACAATGTCAGGTACAGTGCCTGACCCATAGTGTGCTGTAGGACAAAACTGGTTAAATGGAGGATAGATGGATTCACGGAGCAAGTTAAACACATTACTTTTTAAAATAGTGATATGGCCATTGGTAGAAAGCATACAAAATATCAGTACAATTAGTTAAATGTCCATTTTGTTTCCTCCCCAGGTGGCAGACAACATAAACTAATTCCAGCTAGCTAACATAAAATGAATTTGACAGGACACTCAGGTCCTAAAATCTCAGAATTAAAACAGCCATCTTTGGACAGACTGGAGCATGTTGTAGCATGTATCAGTACTTCACTCCTTTTTATGGGTGAATAATATTTAATTGTATGGATATAACACAGTTTGTTTATCCATTTACTTGTTCATGACCATTGGGGTTGTTCCTAGTTTGGGGCTATTAACCACAAAGCTGCTATGAAAATTCATGCTCAAGTCTTTGATTTAAGAAAATGTGTTTTTATTTCTCTTGGGTAAAAACCTAGGAACAGAATGGTTTGGTCATATTATAGGTATATATTTAACTTTTTCAGAAACTGCCAAGCATTTTTCCAGAGTGTTTTACCATTTTACATTGTTACCAACAAAGTATGAGAGTCCCACTTGTTCCATAGCCTTGGTTTGTATCCAGAATTTATTTTTTTTAAACTCTTAGTGTTTTTAAAAACTAAGAAGAATAACAACCTAATTTTTAAAAATGGGTAAAAGATTTCAGCAGATAATTTGCCAAAGAGGACAGTCATTAGTGAAATAAATACCGAAACCACAATGATGTGCTTATTCCAATGGCTGATATCAAAAGACAGCTAATAATTTTATGTTATTATGATTTCCATTATACAGATGATAAAAATTAGTCTCTGGGAAGTAAGTAACCAGCTATTAAGTGGTAGAATTTGAATTTGAATCCATTTCTGCTAATCTCTGCTTAACCTCTGTGTTATTCCAGCAGCAGTCCTTTGAAGGAAACAAGGGAACTCACTCATTATTACCCAGGAATACAACTTCCATTTCCTCTCCAATGGGGCAGCCTACCACCAATCACAGTATATATCATGGAACTTCAAATTTTGGCATCTATTTTGCCTAAAGAGTAAAATTTATGTTTTTTCAATGTCTAGCTTTGTCTAGATGTCTCTTAAAAAGAGTACTTAAAGTGCAGGACGCCCACCGAAGTTCATTGCTCCAACAAATATCTAGGCCTGTTTAACCATGAGGATTAAGGAAAAAGTTTTTTTTTTAATTTTTATTTTTGGCTCAGACAGGTCTGAGTTTGAATCACAGATCTGCTGTTTCTTAACTGTGTGATCCTGGACAAGCTGCTAAACACTTCGAGCTTTGCTTTCTTTGTCTATAAGGTGGGAACAACACTGACCTTATAGTGTTTAAAGGGTTAGAGGGACAAATGTATATATAGTATTTACCACAATATCCTGTACTTAGTACACTCTCAAACACTATTACCATATCACAAACAATAATGTATATCCACCGTAAGAATAGGTGTGCTGAGCTTCTCACTCACTACAAAGCCTAAATAAATGCTAAAGCATTACTAGCTAATGTTTTGCAACTCTCTGGGGACTTGCTCCTTCATTGAAGAATTGATAATTTACCAACAAATGATGGGGCATTTAAGTCTATAAGAATTGTTAAGAAGTCAGTGAAATATTTATCCTTTAATTGTAAACATTAGAAACATTCTTTGGAAGGAATATCTATAGTTGCTATTGAACCATACCAGCTGAGTATCTGCGTGGAGTTTTAGAGTTCAATTATTAGATATACATGGCATAAAGCAATCAGAGAAACTGTAATACAGAGCCCTAGGGAGCACTGTTCCTCATGCCAAGATGACTAAAGCCTGGCCATGGTTTTCTGTGGCTTATAAGCCTTATCAGGCACTCACACTCGGTATACTTCCTGCATCCTTTACCTGCTTTAACTCCACAAGCTCTTTTCCCAGAACGCTGGAAGCGCTACTTTTGCCACCAAATGATGCATTTTCCTCTGTCTTGTTGGTTTTTTTTTTCTGAAACACAATCAGTGTTTTCAGTCAGCTCTTACACAGTGAAGCTTCCTCCAAGCACTTGGATGTACGATTATGAGGGGAGACAAACCAGTTTCTCTATGGGATGCCTCAATCAACTCCCTCTTAGGTAGTCCAGTAATGAGCTGGCCCCGCAGAGAAAGCCAAAGTTCTACTGGTTGGCACAGTGTTGATATGCAAACTTCACAGAAGATGAAGCCTGAGAATAGAAAGTTTCTTCATACAGGCAAGGCTGGGCCTCATTTTCAGAGCAACCGGGACCAGGTATCACTGTTACTTCCCAGCTATAAATATATGAGTGGCAGGGCACTAGCAGGTCTCTCTCCTGAAGAAGCACAATTTAAATCGTCTCCAGCTGTGCCAGTGTAAGCAGGACATACTCAACTGATGCTATGGGACGGCCAGAGACTAGGCGTCTGCCTATATCCTGTTCCTTGAGTCCAAATGTTGACAATTCGTTGTGTGTCATTGTGCTGTTTAACCCTGTCTTTTCTGCAACAGAAAAATAATACTCATTCACTCATAATTCAACTAAAACACAAGCACATAGCACTTCACAGTAAAGATACCTAAAGTCAGCTCCCAGGCCTGCAAGATATACCTCATCTGATCCATTCATTCCTTTTTCAAAAATTGTGGTAAAATACATATGAAATTCACCATTTTTGCCATTTTTAACTGTACAATTCAGTGGTATTAAGTATGGTCATGTTGTGTAACCATCACCACCGTCTATCTCCAGAATTCTTTTCATCTTGCAAAACAAAAATTCTGTACCCCTTAAATAATAACTCCCATTCCCACTCTTCACAGCCCCTGGCATGCACCATTCTACTTTCTGTCTCTATAATTTGACTACTCTAGCTACTTAATGTAAGTGGAACCATATAATATTTGTCTTTTTGTCCTATTCATTTACAAGGTACATCGATAGAATCAGAAGTTAGCCAGTCACTTTCCAGGATTCTTGGCAAGGAAATTCCTACAGAGTTGGATGAATCCTGCTATCTATCTGGATGACATTAAACATTTGGGTGTCTTGATTTCTTCTGATTCCATGTTCACAAAACCACCCTGTGATTATGGTATGACTTCTTACAGCAGATGCAGTTCATTGCCTCCTGAGCACGCATCCCATCCTCTTTGTATTATATATATAGCATTGTAGTACAGTTTGGGTGCTACTGCTACCCCTTAACTCTGGAGATTGGTGTTAAACCAGTTTTCACAAACCCATAGTCTTTGTCACAGTGATTGATTCAAAAATGGGCACTGACCTAGGCCTAAACCAATTTTCTGGCTACTGTGATTAGTTCATGGACAGATACTTATCTAATTTAGCTCAATCGGAGTGAAGTTTGGGACCTTTATTTGATGGTTGGCCAGAAAGAACCCTTTCTTCTTTTATTAAAGTTGAATAAAACAGTACATGTCATATTACTGTTACCAACAACCATGAAAAGAAGTAGCCCTAGGGAGGTGCCAATATGATGGAAAATAGAGCCAATATATTGAAAGAAATTTAATTTTTGGTGACAACCTTAAACTGCAGGATTTTGCCTTTCTTGGAGCACTTCCTACCGCAAACCTTTTGAATTGTTTGAGTCCATAAATTCTCTTTATTGTTTAACCAAATGTGAGCTGGATTTTCTATTACTTGTTTTTGAGTGCATTCCAATGGTCTCTCCATAAACATCTGTGTACAGGGCTAGGAAACAATGGTTACATGGACTTTATGTTCCCTTTGATACTAATTTCTCACTGTGAAAACAATATTTTGGCATTGTAGTTATATGCATTAGTTTCTTTAGCTTGTTTAATGTGAAACATGGATTCTTTCTCAGGATCCTGGCAAACTTTCATTTCTGATTTTGTCCTACTGGGACCCATGGTATACTTACAAGGTAATGAGTAACGTCCTGTGGCGACATCTTAGGAGACCTTAGTGATTATACATGGTTTGCCTTGAAGGCTTTCTTTGAACTTGAGCTTCTGTTTCATCCCTTTGAATTTCTGTAGTCACTGGAAATTGTTTTGAAGATTAGTGATTGTTCTAAAATAGCAACCAGTGCCAGTCACACTGTTAGCCACCTGGCTTCTGACATTTGGACTCACAATCCTGGGAGCCTCCTAACTTAGATCCTGTTGCATTCACTGGTGAGCAAAAGGTAGCCAAGTCTTCTGGTAACTTCTGAGTGCTTTGCATGTGGCCATGATGAAAGCCGTATGATCCAGCACAATGCCTAGTGTCAATGTATAGGACATGGACTCTGAAGCTAAGGGCCCCTCTACTGTTATCACTAGCAGCTCTGAGAAAGTTGGAAGATATGCAGTTCAGGAAGACTCAAACTTTTCTGACTTATCCAGAGGCCCTGGAACTTTCTTGTGGCATAATTGTGTGTTCTCAGTGATTTTCCCCTTAAAGAAATCTATGGTTCATTCCTCCTTCTGCTGGCCCTGAGTAAAAATATATTACACAGAATAGAAACAACACATTAGCGATAGGGTTCTTTCTACATGGTGTGCTCATGAAACACCTTTTTATTAATCATTTTTTACTTTTCATATTATATGATTTGACATATTATATTAGTTTCAGGTGTACACCCCAGTGATTAGACATTATATAACTTACTAAGTAATCATCCTGATAAATCTCATACCGTTATAACACCATACAGTTATTAGAATATTATTGACTATATTCCCTATGCTGTAATTTACATCCCCATGACTATTCTGTAACTACCAATGTGTATTTCTTAATCCCCTCACCTTTTTTACCCGCCCTTCTAACTGCCTTTCATCTGGCAACCATAAAAATGTTCTCCGTATCTATGAGTCTGTTTCTGTTCTGCTTGTGTGTTTATTTTTTTTACAGTCAATTGTTGATAAATATGTATTTATTGCCATTTTATTGTTCATATTTTTATCTTCTTTTATTCTTCTTCTAAGACATTTTAACATTTCATGTAATACTGATTTGGTGATGATGAACTCCTTTACCTTTTTCTTGTCTGAGAAGCTCTTTATATGTCTTTTGATTCTAAATGATAGCTTTTCTGGGTAAAGTATTCTTGCTTGGCTTTAGGCCTTGCTTTTCCTCACTACGAATATTTCTTCCCAATCTTTTCTGGCCTGAAAAATTTTTGTTGACAAATCAACTGACAATCTTTCGGGAGCTCCCTTGTAGGTAACTAACTGCTTTTCTCTTGCGCTTTTAAGAGTTTCTCTTTATCTTTAACCTTTAGCATTTTAATTATGATGTGTCTTGGTGTGGCCCTCTTTGGGTTCATCTCATTTGGGATTCTCTTCACTTCCTGGACTTGTATGTCTATTTTCTACACCAGGCAAGGGAAGTTTTCTATTATTTTTTCAAATAGGTTTCCAATTTCTGAAGCATTTCTTTCTTAAGGGACACAAAATACAAAAGGAAGATGCTAACAAAAGATTAAAATTACATAGAAGCCCTGGCTGGTGTAGCTCAGTGGATTGAGCGCGGGCTGCAAACCAAAGGGTCACTGGTTCGATTCCCACTCAGGGCACATGCCTGGGTTGCAGGCCAGGTTCCCATTGGGGGCTACATGAGAGGCAACCACATATTCCTGTTTTTCTCCCTCTCTGTCTCCCTCCCTTCCCCTCTCTCTAAAAATAAATAAGGTCTTAGAAAAAAAATAAAATAAATTATGTAGAAAACCTGAGTATTTATTGTTTTTAATTTTACTCTAGAAGTTGAGGGCCCTCTGAATGCAGGGAGGGTTGTGGATGAAATTATATTCAGCCATCCTTTGGGAAGTGTCTAGAGTCACATATTCTATCACTTGTGGCTACATGTGGAGCTATTTTCCTTGTCAGCATCAAGAAAAGATGTACTTGGAATTTACTGTCTATAAACATTTAAATCTAGTCACACTAAACTCACATGGTCCCGTCTTCTCTTTTCTCATTTCCAGTGATGGGATCATTTTTTAACAGAATGTACTGTGTACACTGGCTAAATGGTGTGCCATGAAGGTCTTCAATAAATTATAGGTGGATTTATGGATTCTTCTCAAGGCTGTGGTAGATTGGCTGAGTTTCAATGAAATAGGACATATTTATCCAGATGGTCCAGTGGGTCCTAGGTATTAGGAAAGGATTCATGATTGGAAAAAAATTTTTTTCACCTTATAAGCTTCCTATTATACATGGACAATTGTCTCTAGGGTTCAATAGTCCACCACATTAAAGTGACACATTGTCTAATTGGTTACTTGGGAAAACTTCTTCATAGTAACCCAATTTATCTTCTGCAACATCACAGCAATGTGCAAACTCTCAAAGCCAGCCCCACAGTTAAAACAGAAAACCATCAAAACAATTCAAGATTGATGTGCCTTGTTTATATGTTTATCATTTCTAAGAACGGATATTTCGAACTTTCTCTTGCAACTCATGTTTCTCAACGTATATTGTAGCTCCACCTCCTCTGCCCTCATTAGAAGGAGGCGATGACTGTGAAGGAAATGTCAGCTTCTGCTGAACTTGGCCACTTCTAGGGACGTCATTGGTTTTGTCAGTCCATTGTGACTTTCCATACTCCTTTATAAATAAACCTCCTGTGAGCTGTGCTCATGAGAGAATGGAAGATGAGTGGGAGTTAGGTTCTAAATCAAAAAGTAGTATCTCAAATTGGGATCAATGTGTTAGCAGAAGCAGTGGTGTTTGGAATTTTTTGCTGAAATAAATGGATTTTTTGAAGGAAAGTTCAGAAAACCTGAAGGTTGTATATATTGAATATGCATATTGGAATGTAAAGAACTGTTCCATCTGCTGCCAAAAGCATTTACACGAACCTAATTTTCTAGCTAAAGGGATGACAGCGTGTGTTATGCCTCTTTGTCACCTGACATGCAGTTTCTCTTCAGCTCTCTGTTTGGTAGGGCTCACAACTAACACGGATGTTTGCTCCCTGTCTTCATTGAACTTGTGTGTTCCGTTTGTGCTGATCAAACCAGTGATATAACCAGTCACACCATTCTGCCAGTGACTAATATTTCTGAAGTAAAACAAGGACAATTTTATTTTAAAAATTTCTTTTCTCTTGTTTTCCTTTTCCAAAGTTTGCTAAAATGGCTAGAAGGCCAATGTCATTTCTTCACTAGAAGAGTTCCCAGTAGATAGTGAAGGACAAGGAAGGAGTAAAGAAGGAAAGAAAACAAGCAAACTCCTTTTGTTGACAAAAATAATATTGATGGTTTGCTGCCCCCAGAGGTTTTTATACCTGTTTCCACTTCCCCAAAAGCCCATGTCTGGCAAGTTCCTGTGCAGGTCCTACTCTGTGTGAAGAAAAGGCCAACAACAAATCGAGTTCCAGTGCATGGGATGGAGTCGCCTCTTTTTCTCATACAATCAGGTTCTGGATGAATCTGGACATTTGTTGGAGGTGTCTTAACACTGGAAGCAGTTTCATGCAAGGACGCAGCACTGTTTTAAAGGAACTCCTGTGAATGTATCACACAGGGAACTGAGAAGTGCAGAAAAGTCCTCTTCAAAGAGAAGAGGATACACATAGGCCCCTCTGCCTGGAATATCCTTCCCTTACCTGGCCACCTGCAAAATCCTAAACATCTGTCACGCAAAGTGCAAGTGCTTCTCATTGCTATATAGAATTGCCTTCCTTTGTTCATAGAATATTTAGTTCTTAGTTTATTTAGTTCTTGACCCTATTATAATACCTTTCAGAGTAGAATGAGTAGCTGCTGACTTACTTTATGTCAGAAACTGACTAATTGTTTCATAACCACTCTAGGATTATCTCCACTTTATAGATGAATAAGTGAGGTAGTGTGTGAGAAATGGTTAGTATCTAGCACAGAGTGAAAATTCAAGCTAAATTATTAGAAGTCATTAATATTATGTGTTTATATATTGACCTAATGTCCCTTGAGATTAGGGTGAGTCTTATTCTTCTTTGTAGTTCTAGCACCTCACAGAGTGCTTGGGATCTATTTAGGTGCTTAATAAATCGATTAAAGGTGTGAGTGATTGACCAGTTGATCTGAATCTTCTTTAAGTTTGGAGTAGAGCAAAAGTGATTTATGTTAGATAGAAAGCAGAGCTTTTTATCTTTTATACCTTATAAAAGATAAATATATGTTCATTGAAGAAAATTAGGACAATACAGAATATATATTTTTCATAGTCTCTATCACCCAGAGACAGTAATTTTTTTCTAGTCTTTTCTCTCTACATTTTTACTCTGATATTAAATATATATATTTTTGTGCTGCTTTTGTGCTATTCCAACATCATAAATATTTTGCACGCCATCAAAAACTTTTGGTAAACCTTACATCTAATTGGTATATATACATGTGTTTATTACTATATAAATTTATGTATCCATTCTTTTATGTTTAATATTTAGAATGTTTGTAATTTTTCACTATGATAAATAATACTATAATGAACATCTTTGTGCTTACATAAGCCTGTACACATCTCTGATAAGTACTGTTGGTATAGGACTTTCTAGAAATGGAATTAGTGGTGAAAGTGTATCAATATTTTTAGACTTCTGATACATACTGCCAGTTGGCAGCCAAGAGGGGTTATAACCGTTTAAAACACACATTAGCTGTGTCTGAGCACACTCACAAACATTATTATTACCTTTTACATCTTTATTAATTTGATAGACTGAGAAAGACATTAAGCCAGACTTAGAAGGCTACTTACTATACAATTTTGTTAATATTATATTCTGGAAAAGGAAAAACCATGGGGGAAAAGTTGAGTCAGGATCTGGGCACGAGGAAAGGATTGACAGGAAAGGGATCTGAGGGAACTTTTGGGGGGTGATGGAAATATTTTATATCTTGATTTTGATGCTTCTTTCATGACTATATATATTTGTCAAAACTCACTGCACTATAGGCTTGAAAACAGTGAATTTCACTGTATGTAAATTATATTTCAGTATATCTGACTTTTTATAAAAACCATTTATAATCCTTGTGGTTAGCCATTTATAATCCTTTTTTTGAGAATTGTCTTTTTATCCCTCTACAGAATTGTCTACTGAGTCTGAGAGTTTTTCTTGTTAATTTGCATGATCTTTGAATATTGTCTGTCATATTTGCCAAAGATATCCTAATTTTTAAAGTTTTTAGTGAACATTTTGTGTATTTATTTGATATAGCCAAATTTGTTGATACTTGCTTTAGTAGTTTATTCAATTTTTAGCAGAATTTCCTGATAAAAACTGTTGAAACACTGAAATGTTTCAATAAATTCTACTTCAACTTCTATAGTAAATTTACCACATGTGGTCTGGGTAAACCGTTCCAATGAAAAGAGAACAATCCCTCTATGCGTGGAGCGCAGTTTTTGGCCTTCCTAAACGAAGTTCCTTGGGCTCTTCCTGCCATCCTGTTCCTACTGGAACCACTGGGCTGAGTGATGGGAGCTCACCTGTGGCCAGAAGCCCCATTCTTTTCCTTCAGTGGCAGCAGCAACAGTTTAGCTGCCGGGCCCTGCAAAGTAATTTATAGCAGTAGAAATTGAATGAAACCTCAACCAATGGGAAACTACATTTAACATTTCCATCCGTGCTCCAGTTTTTGGAAGTTCTGTTTTGTCTTGATTTGCTCCGTAATGGGATTGAGGAGAAAAATATTATTACTTCTGTTGTACATTTCATTAAATATTTATTGAATGCTTACTGTGCATCTGGCACTTTGGTAGGTGCTAGACAGGCAACGGTGAATAAGATGGACTCAGCTCCTGTTCTCTTAGAACTTCTAGGCCAGCTGTGCAGACAGACAATGATCTCAAACAAGGACATCAATAATTGGAATTCATGGTAAGTGCCATGAAGCTAAGATGCCTCCACTCCACGCGAAGATGTGAAGAGTGGCAGGATGCCTGTCTTCTCACTCAAAAGTTTTGCTTGGTCTCAAGCTTCCAGTACATTTTCACTTCTAAGAAGTCTTCAGCAGAAGAAGACCACTGCCTTATGGAATTATAAATAAATGTGAGAAGCCAAGCAAGCTTGGGCAAGGCCAAGTTTTCTTGTCTATAAATTATAATGTTATCTATCCTAGGAGTTGCTGTGAGAATTAGCTAAAATAAATGTATAAGAGGCCAAAGAGATAGTGGCAGGAGACCGGAGACAGACAGCCAGGGCTCAAATCCTAACTCCACTTAATAGCTGCTGCTGTCTCAGGTAATTTAGTTATTCTTTCCGTGCCTCAGTTTCCTTATGTAGAAAATGGGGATAGCAATAGTGCCTACCTCATTGGGTTGATTCGAGAATTAAATGAGAAAACAAAACATATATATATGTGGCTTTTAAAATAGTGTGTGCTGCATGGTCAGTCTGGGCGAGCCTCTGCCATTGTCGTCATCGTCGTCACAGAGTGCAGGTCCCAACATGAGCACAGAGGGAATTGTAACCGTGTGGTCAGATTACCCTGGAACAGCCCGGTCCTGGGACTCTGAGGAATAGGCACATGGCATAAAGAGAGAATGTGAGCAGCACGGTGGCAATAGCCTGTGTAAAAAGGGTCAGGGGTCTCATCCTAGTTCTAGCCCCATTTCCCTTTCCCTGCTTTACTGGGGAAAATGACCTTGACGGAGGGAGAACTGTACTTGTAATAGACGGAACAGCCTTGGCTGCAGCCCAGCTCCACCACCCAGCCCAGAGGAGAGGCCTCTGATGTCTCTTGAATGATTTAGCTTTATTGCCTATTGTCTCTCTGTCCAAATTGCCTTCAGGATAAATGTCCCAGCTGGAACCCGTATAGAGGACACTAGCTTCCAAGCACTTCACAGGATGCTGATACTATCCCCTTATATGAAACATCCTTCAAACTGACCATTAATGGAGGCTGTATTTTGCACCTTACGAACACAAAATTACAGTGCATTGGAAGTTCTGCACCCTGGCTTAGGCATTGAATTCGATGAGGGATCCAGGCTGGGTGCTTTCCTACTGGGTATAATACCCAATTTATTTTCATTTACATTAACTTCTCTACATCACTGACCACATGAGGCATTAAACTGGTAAATGGCGTCAATTCCCAATTGCTTGACACAGATTGAAATGTTTAATGAATAATAATAAAAAAGGAGCCTATGGATGACATTGATTTGCAAAATTGTGAGAGTGTGTTAATCAACACTTCTCACTGGCGAGAGCTCCACAAACTCTTTCTCTCCCTCAATCCCTCCCTCCCTCCCTCCTTCTCTATCCTCCTAAGTTTGTTTTGAAAAGACAAAGCAAATACATTTAATTGGAACAAAAGAGAGTAGTGTAGCATTAGTAACACAGCTAATAAAATGCACAGATGTGAAAGCCTTTCTCTGGAGGATTCCAAGGTACAAATTTCTTTTAAAAGCCAATTTTCCTTAAGCTCATGGTTGGAGCAGTTTGCCTGCTAGTATGAAAGGGGTTTTAATTTATGAATTCCTCTCAGTATGAATTACATTGACCTTAGGTCCTATGTCCTCACTGGCCTGTTAGAATGGGAGTCAGCTTAGGAAAAAGGAAGATCAGCACCTCATCCCCAAGCTTGTGGGAACATTGGGGGTCACCTTGGGCAGCAGTGGAATCGTAAAGCCTTCCTCAAAAGCGATGGGTCTTCCCCCACAGTCTTGCACTTACCTCCTAACGTCATGGTGTGCAGTGGGTAAGAGGTTTGTGGTTAAGAGGGATCTAGGTGGGAACCCAGGCTCTGGCCCTCATGAGCAGTACAACTGGGCAAAATGACTCTGATGTCTCCGATCCTCAAATTCCTTATCTACAAAACGGACAACGACTATTTGTCATCCATGCTCATTTGTAACTCTGAGAGCAGAAGCTCGTCTGTAAAAATATGCATAGGAAAGAGACTGGGAGGAAAGACAACAGAATGCCAACAATAGCTGTTTATTTTTCCTCTTTCCTGAACATTTTAACTTTCTATATAGGTAAGCATTATCTTTCGGTAGGAAAATTATGAGTTATAAAGGCACATATTTTGTTGTTCATGCTCACATAGATTATAATTATTGAAATTCCTTTTCCTCTGCCCCATGCAATCCACTTTTCTCTATTCCTCTTTTGAAAGGAAAACATATGGGGTATATTAGTTTCCAATTGCTTCTGAAACAAATTACCCAGCAAACTTAGTGGCTTAAAACAACGCAAAGTTATTCTCCTACAGTTCTGGAAATAGAAATGTGAAATGAATCTTGCCGGGCTGAAATTGAGGCGCGGGCAGGGCTGGCTCTTCTAGAGGCTATGAAAGGAGAATAGCTTGCTGGCCTTTTTTTGGATTCCAGCGGCTGCCAGTGTTCTTGCCTCGTGTGTCCTTCCTTCATCTTCAAGCACATCACCCCAGTCTCTGCTGCTGTCATCCTCTCAACTTCTCCCCTTGTAAGGGCCCTCATAGTAACGTCAGACATACCCGCTTAATCCAGCGCAGTCTCCCCCCTCAAAATCCTTATTCACATCGGCAGAGTCCCTTTTGCCATATTGGACAACACATGCGCATGTTTTAGTGGCGGATGGGGGTGGTGTGGAGGTAGGGGTGCTTCACTCAGTCTAACACAGGGGACTTATGGAACCGGTGAGAATAAATAAAAACATCAACAAAGTTCCTGATAATGTGAGATAACAAAACGAGGCCTTTATACAGAGCACCGTTCGATTCTTACACGCTGCAACTGTACCAGATCAAGTGCCCTGGCAGGAACTACAAGGTGTTTGGGTCTGGTGTGAATGTAGAAGCTGATGTAGCTTATTAAAGAAAAAACAGAAGCACAACACTCAACCATGAAAACTGTCAAGTGCTTCCTCCCCAAATCTCTACAAGGCCAGAAATTCAGTCTAAAATTATTTTTATTATTATTTCTTTGAAATGTCATTTCTCACTGTTAAAAGGCACCACAGAGACCCATGTCAGGACTTCCCGTTTCAAAAGCAGCCTGTTTTCTCCAGGTTGATACTAAGATGTGCCAAGAATGACTTTTTTTTAAGCAGAAAGATTTAAATTGTTATTTTTTTGTTGAAAAATGACACAGGTTATTAAACTAACATCAGGAGTGGATATAATCAGATATCATCTATTATTAATGAGGTTCTGCCTTAATGTGATCATTATAGGTGTGTGCCTTACACCTAGACGCTATCATCTAGCATAATAACAACCTGAAATAATGAGTTGCCTGCATGATATTTTTCTTCTGTGAAGGGTTATACCTATAGGGTTGCCTTTTCCTTTTCTTATAACAACACCAATAACAATAAACTGTAACATTTTAGATAGAGACAGGTATAAGTTTTATTTGTAACATAACAGTTACTGCTTAACATCTTTACAGTTAAGAACTTCTGCAGAGCCAACCCAAAAATGTTTTGAAAGCCATTATTATTACTACTTGTAATGATGGTCCCAGAGCTAGAAAAACTCACATCATTTCTATAACAAACATCTCCCTGTGTGTGTGTGTGTGTGTGTGTGTGTGTGTGTGAGAGAGAGAGAGAGAGAGAGAGAGAGAGAGAGAGAGAGAGACAGAAACAGCCAAGACATGATTGTGCTTATAGGTCAATTTACTAAAATATTTTAAAATACTTTTTTTCTCATATACAAGCCTTTTCACTGCAATTCCTTTCCTTCTCTAAGGGACAGACTCCAAAGAGACAAAAACTGAGCCTTTGTGAACAGAAGCAGACAGACCACACCCTGAACGGTTTCGCTTCCTTTGTAGCAGGTTGTTGCAGGTAGTCGTGCGGGACCTTGCTCACAAAATCCTGTTTAATCCTTAATGCAGTTGGGTTATGTGGGTGCAGTTGTCTAGAGACCAGCTTAGACCAATATAATTCTCACAAATAAGAGTGAATGCGACCCACGCGTCTGAGCAATGGACAACAGCAAAATGAGCTGAGAAAAACTCAAGGTTGGCCAATGATAACCTTCATCTCTCACACGAATATTCTACTATTTCACCATTCCCTCCCTTTACTACTACACTCCACTTCCTCACAATCTACTCACTTCTAGCTCTGCAGTCTGACTTTTGCTCTTCAGGCTGGTTTCCGGGCAGCCTCCAGGATCTCTCTGGAACATTAGCACTGTTACCAGTCATCGTGTCTGGAGGCTCTTCCCTGGCTTCTTCAGCTCCTGCTTTCCTGGGTTTCCCTCACCCGTCTTCCCATGGTGCACGGCTGGTTCCTGTGCCTCCATCCACTCCTGAAACATCGTCATCCTCCAGGCCTTTTTGTGTCCAGCTTCCACGATCAGATCTTTACTGATAATTCCTAAGCCCATATCTCTAACCCCATCCCTGCTAATGAGATTCAGACTTGAATTTTCACCCACTCACCAGATAGCTCCATAGGAATGTTCCAGTAGCCTCCCGAATCAACCAAGTCCAGTTCTACGTATGAGCTTCTGTTCTTCATCTTCTATTCCCCTACTCTGTTCTTATTGATTGTCTTGTTTAAAGGCCTCACCTTCTTCTAACTTCAGTCTGGAAACATGTCTTGCTCCACTAGGGTCTTTAATTTGTAGGTTTCCCAGTTTCATTTTTTGACAATGGGACGTGTCTTCCTTACTCCTTTTCCTGCTATATTGCCCAGATTATAGTAACCTCATGATACATCTCTCTGCCTCAACCCACACTTTGTGCTGCTGCTAAAGCTAACTCATTCCAACACGGGTGGACTCCTGATACTGCTGGCAGTACTACTTCACAGAGCAGTTGCTCAACAAATGCTGTTTCATTACTCCTTAGCTTTGGTGACTTTATATGGTCAATTGAAAGGTTTAGACAATATGCCTCTAAAATCCAGCCTCAGTATGATATATTTTTTTAATTTTTTATTACTTTATTGTTGTTCAATTACAGTTGTCTGCATCCTCTCCCCTCCCCTCCCCCTACCCCCTCCAAACCCACCTCCCTCCCCTGCCTCCATCCTCCCCCTTGGTTCTGTCCATGTATGATATTTTATATGCCCCTAAGAAATAGAGGAGGGGGTTTCCATTTGACTTTTGTCTGAAAATCTTATCACTGGGCCCAAGTCTAAAGAATGATTCCAACATTTGAGGCACATTTTTACTCTGAAACTTTCTCTTCTCCATGGATTTAGCCAATGTCAGAATATCTCAAACTCTCAAATCAATGATGCTCAGAATATACAGTATATTCTGCTGAGAAAGAGGACAGTGGGCCATTTTCTATAGGGTAGATGATCTGAAATAACTTCATCTATAAAATAAGGAGGATTAATTGAGGAATGCTAAATCCATTCTTTCTCCTTCTAAAAATAAGGTGTCTCTTTGGAACCTTATTGATATGCTGAATTTAGAGATTTAAAATTATTCATTTCATAGAATGCCACACTTTCATCTGTATATTTTCTATGGTTTTCTTTGAATGATGATCTCTGACAAGTAGGGTAATTGTTAAAGCTGCTGGCTTCCAAAATCCACCTCTGCATTTTTATGAGGTCATATGTCCCACAGGAGAGTGGTCAGGATGTACCACTGGCAGACGCAGATGCCACCAACAGGTGACTTTGACTCAAACGCTCCTCATCAGCCTTGATGAACTTTTCTTAGAACTTCACTGCATTTCCAAGTGCTTCCACCTGAGCTTCCTTCTTTCCCTTTCCCTCTTACTTAGGGTCAGACCTGCATGGCAGTCTGACTGCTTACCCAGCTCCTTCCCATTTTCTCACACAGGCATTTTCCTTAATAAAGTTCTTTTATGTCTTAGCTACTGCTTCTTGGTTGACCTGGACTCATATACAATCTATATTTGGTATCATAAGAAGTTCATCTTTATCCATGGAAGAAAATAGAACAATTGGTCTTGTATCAGCATTATCTGTACAACTGCAACCTGTCCTGCAGATTCTTTTTTCCACAGTAATGGTACTTATTCACCTTTTTCTTTAAAAAATTTTATCCTCAAATTTTAAAAAAATACATAATATTTGTAAAACATATACATATATAAAAAGGAGATAAAATTATCCATAATGTCTTCATTCCTAAGAAACCACTGCTTTCAGGTCTTTTTTATAGTACACATAAAATTCTCATATAATAATAATAAGTAGAAGTTGATACCTATGACAGTTTAGTGGAAGAGTTGGCAGACTTTTTCTGTAAAAGGTCAGATTAGTGAATATTTTCAACTTTCTTGGCCATACAGACTCTGCTGAAGCTTTTCAACTCTGGCTGGTAGGGTGAAAGTAGTCTGAGACAATATGTAAATGAGAGCGTGGCTGTATCCTAATAAGACTTTATTTAAAAATCAGGTGGGGCCTGGATTTGGCTTTGAACCCATTGTTTGCTGACCCATGATTTAACAAAAAGATCTCAGAAGGCCTAGCCTGTGGCTGAATGAGAATTTTCAGATCCTATTGAAAATGGCCCACTGCAACCTGTAGAAATCAGCCTGGGACTTTTCCAAAGTGCCAGCTAGAGGACCGGGCCCTAGGTATCAGTGTCTCAGAAAGAACAGTTCACTACAGATGTGGCTAGCTTACTTCTGTCAGGGCGTAAGGGTAAAAATTTCTCCTTCTTCCCTTCTAGGTTCTTTGGTTGGTCTGATAATTAGCTTGACATCAGACAGATTAATGGGAGAAAACATAAATTTAATTTTCTGTATACAGGAGCCCCAAAGAGATGAGTCCAGAGGACTAGTGGGGTATTTGAGGCTTATGTGCCTTACTGAGCTAGGAAATGAGTTTGGGGCCTGGCCTTCACAGGGAAGAAAGGTAATTCTCAGGACAATGAGAAGAACAGATGATTGGTAACTTTCAGAAGTTCACCCTGCCTTAGAGATAGGTCTTTGTGATAAAAAGTTATCTTTGGTAATAACTCTTTTTCTGGTACAGGTTCTTTTAGGTAGTTAAGAGAAATGTAAAAGTTTTTATTGAGTCAGCTGTCTTTATTGTCTTTAGTTCAAAATAATCAACATACCAAAGTGGTGTATTTTCAGGTGGCACGTCCTTCTCCCCCTCCCCAGGCCACAGGGGGCAGCCATTGGATGTGTTTCAGCCTCCTGCTTGGATGGAACTTTCGCAGAAGGACTAGCCATAACTTAAAGTAGAAAGAACAACCACCAAGCTGACAGCTATGTCGTGGTCTTTCTCTGTTGTCAGGCATGAGTTAAATAGGTTTCAAATCCTTCCTAATGTGCTTTTCTCATTTAATTTTGTGGCTGCATAAACTTTCATAGCAAATAATGAGTCAGAGCTGAAGCCCAAATGTTATGGACTCTTTATGGATCTGGAGAGTCGCTGTGCATTCTAATGGCCTGCTTAACCGGGTGCTGGCTGGGCCCAGCAAGCTTGTTTTGGCTTGGAGTGAAATTCTGCAGAATGTGAGGGGAGCCCACCAGAGAGCTCCTTGGCCTCACTGGCACGCTCTCCTCTCCACAGAAAGTGTTTTTCCCAAAGACTTGACAGCTGGTTCTCTTGGGTTAGAGTGAATTTGTCCCTCAGCTAGAATTCTGATTGTGTCTGTTTTGATTTGAGTGTTGAAGGGTAAATTCTTACCTAGGAGTCCTGTTTTCAACATCTACACTTGATACTCCTATTTGTTCATGGAAATCAACATTGACTACCTATTCTCCAGCCCATCTGCTGGGATGGCACTGTGCCTGGTTCCTGGCAGGGTGTGCGTGCTCCTCAGTGCTCAGGTTTCAGTGCCCTGTGTTTGGACGGATGGCTCTGAGGGGTGGGGAAGGGAGTGGGATTGGAAAGGGAAGGGGTGCAGGAAGCTGCTCTTTCATGCGTTGCCCCCAGTTGCAGGTTCCTGGCTCCTTATGTCAGCAGACTCTGCACTTTCAGAATCAATCTTGATCATCTAAAAGTCAAGCCCTTCAGAAAACCTGGGCATTGGAATTGCTTGTTCGCATGGAGGATAATAAACATTGGAATCTGGTTTCAGTGCTCTTTCCAGAGCAGTCATCACTCAAGATAAGACAGAGGGGAAAAAGCAGATTAAAAAATGTTAATGCATAGTGTTACCCCATTAATGTAAAAAGTGTGTGTGTGCATGTGTGCATTTGTGTACCTGCTTGTTATTTCCAGAAGTAGGTGGTAGAATTATAGGTGATTTTTATTTTTCATTTCTTTTTTTGTCTGCTTTTATGTTTTTCTATAATAGATATATGGATGATAAAAAAGCAAAGCAAAACAAAAATAGCTGCAGAATGTTAGATATAAGAAAAGACTTTTCTAACCTTTGGCTGAGAAAGAATTTCTAAGTCCTCTGTAAAATACCAATCTATTGGTGCTGGTGAAGTTCAAGCTGAGACTTCAGGACGTGAGGCAAATGACCTGAAAACAGAGGAGATAATGCAGAGGCTGACGCAGAGGGACTTCCAACGTTGATTCTGAAGGTACTGGGGTAGATGGGGCCAGGAGCAGAGCCAGAGCTTTGCAGGACATTCACTGTCTGTGTCACTTTCCCTGAGGTGGCTTCAATTGTTCCCCACCATGCCCACGCCCAGCCTTCCCTAGAAGAATTGATTGTTCCTTTCTGAGTCCAAAGAAGCCTTTTACAGGCTGCTCTCTTGAAGTAGTGTTTCCATTGTGGGTGGGATTGATTGACACATTCCCGTCCCTCTCTCCAGCAGATGCTTGGGTTCTTTGATGGAAGGAATCACCTCCCAGGGCTTAGAAGAGAACCTGTTTCATGGTGGATGCTCAAATTAAATCTCTTGCCCAAGGACAGAAACTTTATTCATTTTTATTTTATTGCTTTGGTTTGTTTTTATTATTTCTTTGTGATAATATATATAAAATATACCACCTCAACCACTTTTTAAGTGTGCAGTTTAGTGTGACTAAGTGCATGCACACTGCTGTTCAAGCATCACCACCACCCGTCTCCAGAACTTCTCATCTTCCCCAACTGAAACTCCATACTCACTAAACAATAATTCTCCATTCTTGCCTCCACTCAGCCTCTGGCAACTACCATTCTGCTTTCTGTTTCTATGAATCTGACTACTCTAGGTACTGCATATAAATGGAATCATAAAAAAACTTGTCCTTTTGTGACTGCTTATTTCACTTTGCATGATGTCCTCAAGGCTTATGCATGTTGTAGAATATGTCAGCATTTCCTCCCTTTTTAAGGCTGAATAATATTCCATTGTATGAATAAACCACATTTTGTTTATCCATTTAACTGGCGACGGACACCTGAGATGCTTCCACACTTTGGATATTATGAATACTACTGCTATAAACATGGGTGTACAAACCTCCATTCGAGTCGCTGCTTTCACTTCTTTAGAGTATATCCCTAGAAGTGGAATCACTCAGAAAACTGTGCTTAAAGTATGGCTGTAGCCTGGCATGAGGTGGAAGCAAGACGTAAAAGAGGTCATAGCTGCAGTGGTCAGAGTCCAAATGTAGTTGGAGAACTACCTATCCCAGATTTACCTACTGAATCAGAATCTTTCTGGGAACTGGGCTAGGAATATGTATTTTTAATGAGATATCCATGTATTTCTTTTTTTTTCTTTTTTTTTAAAGATTTTATTTATTTTATTTTTAGAGAGAGGGGAAGGGAGGGAGACAGAGAGGGAGAGAAACAGCAATGTATGGTTGCCTCTCACATGGTCCTCACGGGGACCTGGCCCGCAACCCAGGCATGTGCCCTGACTGGGAATCGAACCGGGACCACTTGGTTCCCAGCCCGCGCTCAATCCACTGAGCTACACCAGCCAGGGCTAAGATCTCCATGTATTTCTGATGATCAGTGAAGTTTGGGGATCACAGAAATCTACGATTTTCAAGGTCTCTTCCCACTCTACTACTGGCTACATAACTGTTATCCCATCTATCTATGGGGCTTCTATGAAATACTTAGATATTTTCCTTGCAGATGCAAAATAGAATTTGCAGAGTAACTTACTATCTAATTTTCACCAAAGGAGTCAGAATGGTTAACAAAATTGTACCTATTAATGGGTTAATTTTCCTCCATGAGGGGAAACAATAGTCTTAAAACTACAACTTAAGTGCTTTGCTGCTAGTATCTTCACCCTGCAACTTTGCTGTTGATTTAATCAGTATTACATGCAGATTTACAGTAATACTAGCTACCATTTATGGTAGCAAAGCATATTCCTGGCACTCTTTGGAAATACTGCATTTAATTTGCCCTACATCTTGCAAGGCAAGATCACCTTCCATTTTACAAAGGCAGACACTAAGGTGTCAAGGCCTTAAGCGCTTACCTGAAGTCACATGGTGATATGCACCTCTGTTTGTCTATACGCATGACATACCAGAAATTTACTTCTAGAGGGAATCCAATCCAGTGCCCCCATTTTCCAGACTCGTAGAAACTGGGAGGTGAAATGTCTAGCAGAGGACACATGGTGGAAGCACTGGGGTCAGAAGCCTTCTACTGTGTCTGTAGAGACTGACGCCCTTCAAATTCTTTCATGTTTCCTCCCAGATAGGCCGTGACTTTCTTATAGGTACTGCCTCATTGCAGACCTCAGTCCCATTGGGCCTAGGATGGTGCTACGCACATAATTGGGGGTGGCTGAGTGAATGGGAGGGGTAGTACAGATGAGAGAAAGAAACGTGACAGGCAGAATGACTCCCCTTAAACAGCATAATTTGTGTCTATGAAGAGTTGTTCTTATCAGTTATCTGTGTAGTAGGAAAAGTGCATGGGATTTAGAGCTCAGAAAGACTTGGGTTTTAATCCCATTTTACTATTTTACTATTGAAGGGATTGAGAATTTGCCATCCCCCAAATGGACCACTTTGAAATAAGAATTATTTTGAGTTGAAGACCAGTGAGAGCGAACAGATGCAGGAAGACTTCTCCGCCCTTTCCTTAACTGCCAAAAAGCAGGGCACAGAGTCCCATTTGTAAAAGGATCGCCCTGTAACAGGAAGAGGAGAGCCCTATTATTACCACAGATGGAGAGTTGAAGCTGAGACAAGTTTACATAAACAGACCTTGCTAAATAATCCTTTCCTTCCATTAGTTCTACCATATATTTCCTAATCACTTCCCCATAATTTATTGTCTCTTGAAACCCCAAATCCCCTGTCCTTTGTTAAAATGGTTTATAAGTCCCAGAGTCTGACCTATTCTTTTCTGTGGACTCCTGTGTATATAAATATTAATAAAAAATTTCCACCTTTCTTTTCTGTTAATTTAGGGTTGGTTAGTTTAATTTGCAAGTCTCCATATACTCTGCACAAGAGGATTGAGGACACAATAGTCCTCCCTGACACTACATAGAGATCTTGTACAAATGGTAAAACTCTTAGCCTCAGTTTCCGAATCTCTAAAACAAAAAGATTAACATCTGCTTTAAAGGATTATTAGAAATAGAAAGTGAAAGCACCCTTCACAGAGCCTGACCTCTAACCCGCTAGGAAGAAGCACACCAATCTCAAAGAGAAGTCTGGTTCACCAACTGCAGGGGGATGCATCGCAGAAGCAGCTGGGCATCTGGAGGCTGAAGTTAGGGTCAAGCTTTTGGCCCAGGAAATGTCTCTGTTTATACAAAATCAATAGAAGGGTCCAGTTATACACCCATGTTCATAGTAGCATTGTCTACAGTGGCCAAAAGGTGGAACAACTCAGGTGTCCAAACAGATGAATGGATAAACAAATGTGGTGTATACATGTAATGGAATATTTATTCAGCCTTAGAAAGGAAGGTAGTTCTGACATATGCTACATCATGGATGAACCTTCAAGGCATCATGCTAAGTGAAACAAGTCTATCACAAAAGACAAATACTGTCCGGCCAAGATGGAGGCATAGACAGATACACTGTGCCTCCTCGCACAACCAAAAGAAGGATGACAACAAATTTAGAAACAGAAAATAACAAGAACTGCTGGAAAATCAAACCGTATAGAAGTCCAACAACCAAGGAGTTAGAGAAGAAGCATTCATCCAGACTGGTACAAAGGGTGGAGATAGGCAGCAGGGGTGAGAGGACTCAAAACAAAGTGGCGGCTGGAAGACCAGATGAGGCTGTGGCTCAAGGACCAGGTGGTCCCACATTTGAATGTGGATGAACTGGGAGGAACAACTGGGGAGCTAGACAGACTGTGCAACCCAGGGTTTCAGCATAGGGAAAGAAAGCCTCAAAACCTCTGACTGTAAAAACCTATGGGGGTTGAGGCAGCAGGAGAAACTCCCAGTCTCACAGGAGAGTTTGTTGGAGAGATGCACAGGGTCCTATAATGTACACAAACCCACCCACCCAGGAATCAGCACCAGAAGGGCCCAATTTGCTTGTGGGTAGTGGGGGAAGTGACTGAAAGCTGGCCAAGTGCCAAGCAAGTGGCATTATTCCGTCTCAGACCCCTCCCCCACATACAGCGCCACAACACAGTGATGTGGGTTGCTCTGCCCTGGCGAGTACCTAAGGCTCCTCCCTTTACAATGTAACAGGCCCACAAAGACAAAAAAAAAAATCCCAAATGAAATAACAGATCAAAACTCCAGAAAAACAACTAAGCAACCAGGAGATAGCCAACCTATCAGATGCAGAGTTCAAAACACTGGTAATCAGGATGCTCACAGAAATGGTTGAGTATGGTTGCAAAATAGAAGAAGTGAAGGCTATGAAAAGTGAAATAAAGGAAAATGTACAGGGAACCAACAGTGAAGGGAAGGAAACTGGAACTCAAATCAACGATTTGGACCAGAAGGAAGAAAGAAACATTCAACCAGAACACAATGAAAAAACAAGAATTCACAAAAATGAGGAGAGGCTTAGGAACCTCTGGGACAACTTTAAACATTCCAACATCCAAATCATAGGGATGCCAGAAGGAGAAGAGGAAGAGCGAGGAATTGAAAATGTATTTGAAAGCATAATGAAGGACAACTTCCCTGATCTGGCAAAGGAAATAGAATTCCAGGAAGTCCAGGAAGCTCACAGAGTCCCAAAGAAGTAGGACCCAAGGAAGAATACACCAAGGCACATCATAATTATATTACCCAAGATTAAAGAGAAGGAGAGAATCTTAAAAGCAGCAGGAGAAAAGGAGACAATTACCTAGAAAGGAGTTCCCATAAGACTATCAGTTGATTTCTCAAAAGAAACCTTTCAGGCACGAAGGGGCTGGAAAGAAGTATTCCAAGTCATGAAAGACAAGGACCTACATACAAGACGAGTCTATCCAGCAAAGCTCTCATTTAGAATGGAAGGGCAGATAAAGTGCTTTCCAGATAAGGTCAAGTTAAAGGAGTTCATCATCACCAAGCCCTTACTATATGAAATGTTAAAGGGACTTATCTAAGAAAAAGAAGACAATCAAAACTGTGAACAGTAAAATGACAAGAAACTCACAACTATCAATAACTGAACCTAAAAACAAAAACAAAAACAAAGCAAACAAATAGAACAGGAACAGAATCACAGAAATGGAGATCACATGTAGGGAGGGGGAGGGACGAGAGTGTGGGAAAAGATACAGGGAATAAGAAGCATAAATAGTAAGTACGAAATAGGCAGGGCTCCCCCTGTTAAGAATAGTATGGGAGAGGACTTCCGGCAAGATGGCGGCATAGGTGAACGCGCCGTGCCTCCTCGCACAGCCAAACAAGGAAAAAACCAGAAATTTACCTAAACAAAAACAGCCAGATCTGAGAGAAAATCGAATTGGGAGGAAGTCTGACAACCAAGGAATTAAAGAAGATACATTCATCCAGTCTGGTGAGCCGGGAGGAGCAGGGCGGAGGGAGAGTGCTCTGGGACCCCTCGGGGAGCGGGTGAGCAGAGGGCAGGACCACAGTTAGAAGGGCGGTTCCCGCGGCGCTGCAGCACACCAAGATGGGGTGCCTGACCAAAGCTCGGCCAGCGCCCAGCTCATCCGAACCCAGCGGGGCCGAGACTGGTGGACCGGGTAGGTCCGCATTCGCGTGCAGACAAACCGGGAGAGAAAGCAGGGCACAACCCATCGGCGCAGATTGAGAGCACCTGTCGGGGTGGAGGCGGCGGTGGGAGGAATTCCCGGCCTCATAGGAATTCCTGGCCTCATAGGAGAGCTCATTGGGAAGACCCATGGGGGATTGGAGCTGTGCAGCCCATCCACCGAACCCGGAGCGACCCCCAGAGCCAGTGCAGAGGGGCTCGAATTGCTTGCAGGAGGCGGTGTGGGTGCGGAGAGCGGAGCAGGCGCCATTGTGTGCTCAGGTCCCGCCCCCATAGGCTATGTCACAGCACAACTAGCATGAGTTTCCCTGCCCAGGTGAAATGTTACAGGTGAAATGTTACTCCGCCCTCCTTACAGTAACAGGCTCACTGAGGGAAAAAAATGGCCCAAAGAAAGGAACAGATCAAAGCTCCAGAACTAACCGACCAGGAGTTAGAAAACCTATCAGATGCAAAGTTTAAAACCCTAGTAATCAGGATGCTCACAGAATTTGACGAAAAATTATTGAAATTGCTTGAACAAATGAGGAGAGATCTGCAGGGAACCAATAGGGATAAGAAGGAAACTGGGACTCAAATCAATGGAGTGGACCAGCAGAAAGAAAAAAACATCAACCAGAAAAGAATGAAGAAACAAGAATTCAAAAAACAGAGAAGGGGCTCAAAACCTCCAGGACATCTGTAAATGGCCCAACATACAGATCATAGGGCTGCCAGAAGAAGAGGAGGAAGACCAAGGGATTGAAAACTTACTTGAACACACAATGATGGAGAATTTCCCAAAGCTGGTGAAGGAAATAGACTTTCGGGAAGTCCAGGAAGCTCAGAGAGTCCCAAAGAAGTTGGACCCAAAGAGGAACACACCAAGACACATCATAATTACATTACCTAAGATCAAAAATAAGGAAAGGATCCTAGAAGCAGCAAGAGAAAAGGAGACAGTTACCTACAAAGGAATTCCCATAAGACTGTCAGCTGATTTCTCAAAAGAGACCTTACAGGCAAGAAGGGTCTGGAGAGAAGTATTCCAGGTCATGAAAGGCAAGGACCTACATCCAAGATGAGTCTATCCAGCAAAGTTTTCATTTAGAATGAAAGGGCAGATAAAGTGCTTCTCAGATAAAGTCAAGTTCAAGAAGTTCATCACCACCCAGCCTTTATTGTATGAAATGTTAAAGGGAGTTATATAAGGTATGGAGGAATATCAACAGGGGAGTGGTAGGGGGAGAGGGCGGGAATGGGGCACAGAACAAGTAGCATAAATGGGAGGTAGACAACAGACAGGGGGAGGTTAAGAATAGTATAGGAAGTGCAGAAGCAGAAGGACTTATGTGTATGACCTATGGACAAAACTAAAGGGCGGGGAATGGGGGGGTAAGGGAGTGGGGGCAAGGGGGGGAAGAGTGGGACAACTGTAACAGCATAATCAATAAAATATAGTTAAAAAAGAATAATACATAAAAAAAAAGAATAGTATGGGAAAGGGGAAGCCAAAGAATTTATATGTACAACCCATAGACATGAACTAAGGTGGGGGAATGCTGGTGGGAGGGGAGTACAAGGCAGAGGAGAATAAAGGAGAGAAAAAAATGGGACAATTGTAATAGCATAATCAATAAAATATGTTTTTTAAAAAGACAAATACTCTTACACTAATCCCACTTACATGATGTACTTGGAGTAGTCAAATCCACAGAAGCAGTAGGTAGAATGATCTCCCAGAGGCTGGGGGAGGGAAACGGAGAGATGTTGTTTGATGGGTATAGAGTTTCAGGTTTGCAAGGTGAATATATATCACACTACTGAACTATCACACTTAAAAATGGTTAAGATGGTAAATTTTATGTCATGTATTTTATCACAATGAAAATTTAAAAAAGCATAGAGTCTAGGAGCAATGATTATTATTTTATTTCAGATGCACATAAAGCCATATCTTTTCTTTCTGAGTCCAGTTGAAGAGACTGAAGCCCTTTCTTTGGAGGCAAAACTTCATCTGTGCTGCAACAGGTGAGAAAGAGCTTCATAATTTTCAGATTAGCATCCTTTCTCTGTTAATGTCTCACTAATTATCATGTAGTCTTAGCTTTAAACCATAATTATTATCAGTTAATTAGGCCTTAAAATGTATCTTTGATAACACCTCTGGCATTTAATTATATAACTAGTAACTTATGAGTGTTATTCAGGGAATATATGACTACAGTAAAGTATAATTAGATCTCATTTTTGTTTCTTGATATCATATTGATTGTGATAATAGTTTTGTAGTTTTTACAGGTTAAATGGAAATGGTCACATTAAATTGATGGTCTATAAAACAAATGAACATTTAACGTATTTTAAAAGTGTATTAAATGAGAGAGGCTGTAGGAAGAGAAAAAGTGTTTACCATTCTGGATTCCATTTAACAAAAGTTCAAAATAGATAAATTACTTGATTCTAAGCTCACATGTTGCCTAAAAGTAAATAACATTTAAAATTTATGTAATAAAATTTATGTAATAAAAATTAATTTTATTAATTCCTACTGTGGGCAAACAGAAAACAAACTACCAGATTCTTGCCAGTATTGTGAAAGTAACTCTCTGCCCTGAAGAGTTGTGTGCACATCAGCTCATATTTTAAACACCCTGTTGCACTTAGAAAATGCACAGTAAATCTTTTTATAAAATAATCTTATTTTTTATTTTATTTTATTTTTTTAAAGATTTTATTTATTTATTTTTAGAGAGAGGGAAGGGAGGGAGACAGAGAGGGAGAGAAACAGCAATGTATGGTTGCCTCTCACATGGTCCTCACTGGGGACCCAGCCCGCAACCCAGGCATGTGCCATGACTGGGAATCGAACTGGGACCCTCTGGTTCCCAGCCCGTGCTCAATCCACTGACCTACACCAGCCAGGGCAAAAAAATAATCTTATTTTTTAGAATAATGTGGTTAATTTTCTCTCTTTGTAGGAGAGTTAAAGGTCAGCTAGAAATCGGATGGTCTGGTTACATTGCCCGGTAGATTCTGAGTCCCTGGAGAGCAATGTTCTGTTCCTGTTACATAGTTTTAAATTTTATTTTCCAGTTACATTTTATACTCAGTATGATTTTGTACTAGTTTCAGGGGTACAGCACAGTGTTTATACAATCATATACTTTAAAAGTTGCCATGTTACATATTAACATCATGAATGCCTAACCTGGTGGTTCATACAAAGCAGGTAGTTTTTCAGTTTTACTGAGGTAAAATTGACACTTAAAACTGTAAGATATTTGAAATGTGCATCATGATGATTTGATATACACACACATACACACATCGTGAAAGGGCGCCTCTCATCTATCACCTCACATATTTATCTTTTTTATTTGTGTGTGGGAACATTTAAGTTTTATTCTCTTAGTAAACTTTAATTATACCATACACTGTTATTAACTATAGTGATCATGTTATCAATTGCATCCTCAAACCTTAGCAAGCTATTCCTATTTCCCCATCCTCCAACCCTGGGCAACCACTTTTCTATTCTGTCTATGAGTCTGCCTTTTTCTTTAGATTTCATATATAAATTATACCACACTTTATCTTTGTCTGGCTTATCTCACTTAACATAATATAATGCCCTCAAGGTCCATCTATGTTGTTCCTTCTTTCTCATGGCTGAATAGTAGCCCACTATATGCGTACAGTATATCTGCTTTATTAATCCATCTGTTGATGGACACGTAAGTTGTTTCCATATCTTGGCTGTTGTGCTGCAGAGAACATAGGAGTGTGAATATCCTTTTGCTATCCTGTTTTCATGTCCTTTGGATATATATCTAGAAGTAGAATTGTTAAATCATATGGTGTGAATATTAATTGCCTTTTGAGTGAGAGAGCGTGGGGAAAATTAAAGAAACTCTGCTTTATGTACTTTCTTTCCAAAAAGTGAACAATAAAACATGCCTCAGGAAAACAAGTAAAGATTGAAAGGATACTCAGAGCTAAAAGGATACTCAGAGCCTGGTGAATTTTTGAATATCTGGTTACAGAGGAGACAGTGGGATATACTCGTATAAGGAATAAAGGTACAAAATAGATCAGGGAACTCCACCACTGGGGTCAGGTGTGAAACTGAGCTATATGAAACACATTCAGGATTGAATTTGTACAATGAATGTAAGACAAATAGGTGGATTGATTTACATAGTTTTAACCCCATGGCCTGATTTGTAATAAAAATGTTATAATCAGCTGAATTTTGGGGTACTGTTTGAAATGTAACATAGATTGAAAAGCTCATTGCAGAAAATCACAAAGAATGAAAGAAATCATTGTTTAAAATCACACAAACGTGATGCATCACTCATTAGCTGGAAGTGCTTGTAAGCACACTTCTCATTTTTCAATTTGAATTAAACAAAAACATTTTAAAAACATATTTTTATACCTTAGCTTTGCTGTTCAAAAATAGCAACTGCCTGGGTGTCTCCCTGATCGTAGTCAATCTAAGGGGCAGAGAGAAGAAACACTAATCTTTGTTTTTTTAAAACATGAGCTTTCTTATCAAATCCAAACAGATTTCGCTGGAATAGTTGTGTAATCTAATTTACATTTTCTTTCCCTGAATTGAGTGATCCTTGTATAGAAGGAAAGGATGCAGAAGTTAACATCCTTGCTCAAAGAGCTGCGCCATAGTCTGTCAGGCCTAGTGGGAAAAACCACCAGCCCGGTCCGGAGCCAGAGAGCACAGCTCTGTGATCTTGGGCAACTGATGGAAAATCTCCGAGAACATATTCTTACCTGCAGAATGGGGCAGTAGGTAGTTAGGTTAAGAGAAAATATTTGGGAAGCATGCCGCTTAATTGGTGCTTCATAACTGGCAGTTAAATTTCCTCTTATAATTGTAAGCAGTGGCAAGGCAAATTGCACTGCAACTGAACAGGGAAACCAATGAATGCACCAATGAGGAACACCAAAGTACAAAGATAAATAAATAAATAAATCCCGGAAAAGCAAAACTATTTAACTCATAGAGTTTGTAGATGTACTTTGGGGAAAGAATGATTGTGTTTGCCCAAAGCAACTTAAGTGTACTTTGTTTGGGGAAGAATAGAGTGATATATCATCTACAGGAGACCGGACAGGAGTGGGGCGAGCAACGGGGCACTGTTTCACCATCCTTCCAAAGTTGTTAAGAATCATTGCAATACATTCTCTATCCAATGTACAGTATTTATTAACTAAATAAATCACGTTTCTGAGGAATTTTTCTCTTTACAATGCTTAGGATCTTGGTACCCTGCACAATAAAGAAATTAAACTGCTTTAGATGGTATTTTAAGAGTTCATCAAGGCAGAAGTAATGAAATAAAAATCGTGTTACCATCCTTACCCTCTTGCAAAGCTTGGCTGCTGCCCCCTGGTGCTGGTGATATGTAATTACATTTCACGGAAGTTCTGCCCAATGTTTGCGTCAAATGTTGATAGAACCTACACAAGCACGATCTGGATAGGAAATGTGAAATTACAATCCAGACCAACTGAGCAAAGCACTGGGTAGCAGGATGACTTCACCTTTTAAAAGAAACAAATCCATTTCTGAGAAATCATCGCGGGCAATTTAATACAACTGAACTTTGTTTTTAACCTTTTACTATAATTTATGTGATTAGGCCCCTGGAGGAAGTGGTTTTCAACAGCATGATTAAAGCACTTTGAGGAAATAATTTCTGTCTTTAAGAACCTTGTGTACATTTTTGTTTTCAAGTGTTTGTCCTTTCTCATTTAAAAAAAAAAAAGCAGGAAATGGAGAAACATTGACTTTTAAACATTGTCTTGGACAGAAAAGAAAGATTCCAGAGCAGCAGAGTCAAAGATGCTGGTCTTGGCAGACCGGTGCGGCGGCACAGTCTCGTGGGACGAGTGCCAGGGCCAGGGGCGCACGCGTTCGGCACTCCCCAGCCTGGAAAATTTCACCTGTCTGCCATTTTCCCCCTTCATTTAGGAGACCCACAAACTTTTAAATTTTGCTAAGCAAGAAATTATTATAAAACAAACAACACATGACTACCATCGACTAAGAACCAATTTTATAAAAGACAGGACATTTTAATACCTGAAAAAATAGAAAGGGCATAATTTTAAAACAATAGACAATTTTATTCAAGAAAATACAGTTGTTACATTACTCTTTGGTTTTCTCATTTTGCCAGAGGGTGAAACTGGGTGATGGACCAGGTTTAGAATTTCCTCTTCAAATAAACTGCTCAAATCCAGTTCTGACTAATTTTAGGCCAAAAATAGTTGACTCTGCCTCTCTATTTGCCACTGCGCCTCACATTATGTTCAGAGGTTCCCAGTCTTAAAAATCAATGAAATTTGTAAGCAATATATATGAGTCCACATTTTGGGAAGCAGGGAAGAGTGTTATAAGAATTTAACTAAGAATAGTAAGATTTGCAAATCCCAAGATTCTGAGTCATCATTCTGAACTCTGCTTGTCCTTTGCTATTTTCTTTTGAGACACAGGATCTTGTATCACTGTCCCACAGAACTTTACATCTCAACAAAAAGGAACAGAGGATGTGTTCCTTCTGGAGAGAGAATGGATTGTGGGTGACCTATCTGAGTTCACCAGCTCACTGAACAGTGATTAACATTTAAAATGTATGCAAACTAGACTCCCAATTAAAGTTCAACAATGTAAGATTTTGAACCTATTCATTGCCTTTGGAAATAATCACAGATGCCCGCTGCTTATCATGAAAAAGTCATTATGGTAAATGACCGACTCCCCCACCTTCTCCTTTCCATCAACCGCAAAAATGATTCTACGTTGCAGGGATTTGCAAATGGTGCATGTTGCAGAGTCAGATGTCTCCTGGTAGCTGTAATTGTTATGCAAATTATCTTGGTATAGGAAGAATAAAATTTGCAGAGCTCCTATCATCTGTGAATTTGCAAACCTGTACCAAATTTGGAGAAGGTGGACACTTGTGTTTATCTGAGGGGTCATTAAAAACCCTTGGTGGCAATTTGACCTGAAGGACGAGTGATCCTGCCTCCCATTCCTTGTTCATCCTCCCTTGCTTTACTGACTCTATATGGGAGAGTGAATATGAAGCTCCCACAGATAGGGAATCAGGCAAAAGGGATGAAATCCAAAAGAGGTCAGAGGACAGAAATATTCAGGAAGCAGATACAGTTGCAGACTGAAGAATTAAAGTCAATTTGCTTTCCAAAGGTAGAAATGTGGGTAAGAATCAAAGACTCAGACTCAGAAGGGAAAATAAAGGAAAAGTGAGAACCAGCATTTGTTGTGCACTTGCTGTGTGCTAGAGATTCCAGTAGGCGTGTTACCCTTTTTCTCATTTGACCCATGGGATAGCCTGGTGGACTAGGCTGTGTTATTTTACAGATGAGCAGTCAGGGGTTTGGAAAGGATGGTGAACATGATTCTAATGACTCATAGGTAAACTTCAACTCTCTATCTATCTGATTTGTAAATTCACAGTCTTTGCCATCTCCAAGCTGCCTCTCAAAATTACTCAAAAATGCACCCTCAGAAATAAACTTTGGAAACATCATTCTAGAACATTATCACTCCCTCATTCACTTGGGCTTTGCGGACACAGAGACAATGTGGTTACTGTAGCTGTTCGTCACAGAGGCAGTTGCTGAGCAGACCAGTGCATCACGGTCCGGGAATAGACCGCGATGGGACCTGCAGTTTCGAAGGGGCCCCAGGAGGCTCTTCTGTGTGCTCCGTGAGCTCTTATCATATCCCATGGCAGATGTGTGGCGGTTAATTTAATGTTAATATTGAATAAGCCAGTATTGAAATGTAGTCAGCAAATGAAATTATTTTCACCTTTCAGAAATCATTGACTTGATGGAGACATTTAAGGAATGGAAGTTATTTCTTTGATGATTTGTGAACAGAAAAAGTGACAATGAACTATGAGGGAATAAATTCCCCCCCTCTATTCTTGCCCCTCTCTTTGCTCTGGCAGGAACTATTTACGAAGCTCAGGGCAAAAGTACACATAGAGGCCTAGATACCATATGTCTAAATATTTCAAGTTGTAAATCAGGCCAGCAAACTATTAAATACATTCTATCATTCTATTTTATAAAGATGCCTTCCTAATAGTGTGGAAGTCCAGACTCGCATTTGGACTTCTCGGACCCCACGGAGCTGTACTCTAGCATGTGTGAGCACAGGAAGAGAAAGCCCCGTTCCTGGATGGTCCATTCCCTTCTCTTCCCAGCCTACTGACTCCTGCACTGTGAGAGGCCTCAGATGCACCCACGGATGCAGTGAATACTTCCCAGGCTACATGTGCAAGCTCTATCCACAAGCTCCACAAGTAGTTACCCTTTCTCTATTCTTCACCACTCCCCCGCTCCCGGGCCTAGGGCTGTGCATCCTGGTGGTGCAGTCTGTACTCTGAAGGACAGACCTGGGGAAGAAAACCATACTGGTCCTAGAAGCAGTTTGGGGGATAGTTTAGGCTGGGGATTCTAAGCATCTTTGGGACCCAGAGGTAGGCTAGTAAAGGGAAGGTTTGGGTTTGGGGTGGACAGGTGGCTGGAGAAGGACGCTGGCAGGGTGCCTTGTAAGCCTGCTGAGTCCAAGAGCAGCACTCTCATCGAAAGTGTGTGGAAGAGAAAGGCAGCCTACAATGGGGAGATGGGAGTTGCAATTTGTTACAGGACAAATATTCTTTAATGTATTTTTATTGTACCAAGTCTTCACTATTAAACATGTTTCAGTTTAGCAGTTTCTTACAAAACTAAACTAGCTAGTATTACTCTAACCAATACAACCACAGAGTTCTTTGCTCTTGCATGAAGTGGGAAGGGCACCAACTGCTTATTTGCAGAAGAGCATGTCAGGAAGAAAATTGTTGGTGCATGCACCCAACAACTTTAATCTTGACATTATTGGAAGAGAATGAGCACAGAATCCATAAAGACTATTCTCAGAGAGTCACTTTTCTGCTTTCAGTTGCATTCTAATTAATATCACGGGGTGTTAACAAACTAAGTATGGAGCAATTATTAGCTATCAGATTCTGGGTTGGGGAGAGAAATGATGGTATACTGTGCATAATTTTTGCATCATTAAAAATTAAATCCCATAAGCATAATGACTCAAACATCAGACCCTGACAGCATCCGCAGATGATAAACTACGGTACGTAAAAACAATTCACTAGGCGATGGTACAATATTTTCTGTATTTAGACAGACGTTCTCCCAAAAGGGACAAATGATATTTTACATAAAATTATTTCTAAGTGTAAGTTAGCATAAGAATAAGGATAGTATTTTCTTTTACTTATGAATCCATAGATGGATATAGGATGGTCCATTGTATAGAAAATGGGCACAATTTTCCTATTTTATAGAAGGTAACAATGGGAACATCATAGATTTCACTGTCAAATAGACCCACGTTCACATCTAGGTCTATATTATAACCTCACTAACTGTGTGAACTGGAGCTGGTTTCCAAATCCCACACATCTTCAGTTTTAACACCTGTCAAAATGAGACACTCACCTTACCTTGTAGAATTTTTCTACAAATTAAATGAGATTACATAGTTAAAACACTTCATGTTGGGTCCAGTACATAGTAGACACTTAATAAGTGTTCGTTCATTTCTTCCTTCTCTTTTCCGTGTTGTTGAGCTCTAAGAACCTGTCGCTATTGCAGAAAGTCAGTCTTCTGGGATGAATTACAGTATGGATCGGAAACTGCTGATTGAAATGTCCCAGCTCTTGAAGACCCACCTGTGAGATGACCAAGCTCTAAGCCAGTGACAGATGCAAGCACAGCCAACCTCTGTAGAGGCTGCTAAGACTTCTGTGGAATGGGAGAATGACTGTCACTTGTGCCTCTTGGTTTGTTTTTCCCTGGGGAATTGTCGCAGTTTCCTCAGTGACGGCTTTAAGGCTTTAAGTAAAGGACATGTGGCTGATGTCTGAGGCCACAGATTTGGTCTTATTCAGGCCCCAGAGCCATAGCCTGCCGTCCTACTGCCTGACTGGTCACCTCACCAGTGTGCACTTGGGTCCACGTTGTGATTAGAAGAGAAGCTGTCGATGGTGACTATTACCTGATGATGAGATGACTTCTGTTCCTGAATAAAGCTTGTGAATTCTATGACCCTCAGCCACTGATGTGCCCTTTGCTTTCTTTAGTTTTTCTCACTGTTAGCTATTTTTGTCTTACCCAAATTCTTTCTTGAAAATCCCTAAGCAGATCAAACTGCCTACACAATGCAGTGCCATTAATAATTTTGTGTCTGGTTCCATGCCTGTCCTATGCAGTGCAGTGGGTGGCAAGTGCTTGTCCTTCCACTACATGGGGAAATATTTTGGTGTCGTGTAAATTGCTAAGGCTTCAGAGCCAGAAACACCCATGTCCCCATCCCTATTCTGTCACTTAGCAGCTATGAGACCTTAGTTTACTTAACTTCTCTGGAATTCAACATTCCCTTCTGAAAAGTTAGGATAATAATGCCAAATTCATAGAGTTACATTGAGGATTAAATAAAGTAACATAAAAAATATTATATTCTTTCTTATTCCTTTTAGCTCTAAGCTTAAAAGCCAAATAATTTAAAGAAGATGTGTGCTGTGGCTTAGCCATGACGTAGTTAATAAAGTATTATAATGGGAATACAGAATTTCTCTGTAGCTTCCCAGATGCTTTATATATTTCAGGGATTCCTTACATTTTTCATGGCCTGTTGTAAGTTCCCTTTCTTGTTTTCAAGCACCCTTTATATACGCATACTAAGTTTATTTTAAAAGCATGTATTCTTTTGATCCATCAACGGAAATGTGTTCAGTCTACCATCCTGAACTTGAAAGTCCCATGCTTGCAAATATTTTTAGTATCTTAGTTTTCTTCCTTTCACCTGAGCTGCCTCTCAGTCAAGAAGGCTGTGAGTAGTAGCAGTGGTAGGGCAGTGTGGTGCTGAGAACGGATCATGAATATAGTCAAGGTTTTATGTATACATCATGAGGTGGAAAGGAAAACAGAAAAATTATACATCAAGTAGAATGAAAAGAGATTAGAAATGATAAAATACTTCCCTCCAAATAGTCAAGACTTGAAAGAAGCCTCGAGGCTCTCCAAAGAAGTACCACGATGAAAGTGAAGAACAACAAGGTATTGACTTGAGACTGAGGAAATCTAAAGCTCTACCTGGTTCTGCCACCCCCACTTTGGAAATCGGCCAACTTGCACCAGCTCCTTGAGCCTTGGTTCCATCTTTCGTGAAATGGTGGTGAAGGAGAGACAGTACACAGATGACTTGCATTGTCTCATTCAAGTCTTGAAATAATTAAGGTCAATACCTAATTCTGAGTGTCATTGCCAGAGGCTTAAAAACAGTTCTGTGGAAAAAAACAAAGAAAAAGAAGTGATAAATCCATGACATGAGGATTGTATTTGAAAAAGATGGACCGGGGGTGAAACTCTAGGAATCAAAGATGCCATCACATTGTCATAGGAATATTAATATGAAAATATTAAGCTGAAACTTCATGACTTAACCAGAGGAAAGTCAGTTACACTGAGCAATTAAAAAATATTCATATGGAAAGAATGTCCATTTGTTACAGTGTCTGCCTGCTTTACAACCTTGGTGGTAGGTAATAAGGTAGATATAAATACATTGATTTTAAAAAAATTAGTGCAACTCACCAAATATTTTTGTGTGCACACACTCATACATACAGCTACAGAAGCTATAATTGGATAGCAATAACTTAATATGGCTTGTCCATGCAGAGACTGTAAGTGCCTTATCAACCAATAGATGACACAAAAAAACTGAAAGTAGAGTGTTTTTCTAGTGAGAGAGTATTAGACCTAAGCACACTGCCTTAGATCTTTGAATACCTTACATCTTTGTGTCTTTGAAGTTTTGTTTTGCATTATAATACTAATGGAGAGAGTAGAACACAAAAGGGAATATGACCCAAGTTTATTCTTCCTTATTCAGAATAAGGAAATGTCAGCTTTCACAAAGGGAAAGCCAAGGCGTTTGGGAGGGGTGGCACAGAAAAAATCGATGATTGGAATAAATGGAGATTTCATTAATGTTTTCACTCAAGAGGATATTTATCAGGAACCAATTATAAACCGTACTTTAAAAGCTTCACAAAGGAAAAGTGAATGGGAAAAGATGAATTTCATGTTCATAAAAGACGTATATGATCTGATGTGCACTTATTTTTCAGAAATTTAACCATTTAGGTTATTTTCAGTTATAGTTTACCTTCAGTGTTACTTTGTACTAGTTTAGGAGCACCACACAGTGTTCAGACAGTCACATACTTCACAATGTGCTTTCCCTGGTGTTTCCAGTCCCCACCGGACACTACACATAGTTATTATAATATTTTCGACTATATTCCCTACGCTGTATTTTACACCCCTGTGACTATTGTGTAACTACTAATTTGTGATGTGTAATTATTTTACCAACATGTGGTATTTATAAACAGCAAGGGCAAGACTGTGGGGAGTGAGAGGTGAAGGTGAGGCTGTGTGGGAGGGTGAGGAGGTGCAGGGGTGGGGGGGGGGGTAAGGACGACTCCAGGAACCACAGGAGAGAGAATAGATGAGTGAATATCTTAAAGAAAAATGTCATGAGCTTTGGCAAAATAACTAAAAGATAAGATAGGCTACCAGGAAGCAATGGAAAAGAATACAGTTAACATAAAAATGTATTGATGGGATGGAAGGAGTTACTGTGATGACTACACCTGGAATTAAGGCATCGTGGAGGAGCTAACAGGGGTGATTTTAGAACTACAATTGGCATAATATAGGTTGTCACGAAGGATAAAGAATGAATTTATTCTCAGGAAGGAAAGAGCATATAACTCTTACCTGCTATAAATGAGAGAACTCAGAACTATAGGTGAAGGGGAAAGGAATCCGTTTTGTTAGCCCTGTTCTGTATAAGCCACTTGACATAGAGTATCTCATTAATCCTGACAACTTTAGGATATTACACTCATTTTATATAGAGACAAAAGAAATCTCAGAAATGTTAACAAATCTGCCAAGGTCACATACAGCTGGTGAGTGGTAGGGCTGGCATTTCAACCCAGGGCTATCTGATCTGAAAATAAACAAGGTGTATCAGTCAGGGTCCAGTCAGGACGACAAACGGCACCAATTAATTTGCAGAATTCAACACGAAAAATTGTATGAAAGGTATTAAAGAACTGAAAATGCAAAAGGTGAACATAAAGGTGTTACAGAGGTAGCACCTGCAGGAAGCAGTGACCGCAAAGGAAATAGGATGGATTATCAAACCTAGAGGCTTGGAGGAGGGGCTCCTGGGGCTGGAACCCAGATTTTGGGGGGAGGCGCGCAGCTGGCCAGTACTGGGGTCTCCAAGTGCGAGACCAGGCTGTTTCTATCAGTGCTGAAAAAACTGCGGACTGGCATCAACTGCTGCTTCAGGATGAAGAAGCTTTCTATGTTGATGCTCACAGGAATTGCAAGCTGAAAGCGTGACCAAGCCCCTTCTTCCTCTTCCTGATTTCCAGTTGTTTTTTAGCGCCCCCTGCTGGCTGAGTGTAGCAGCATCTGGCAGAGGAGAAAGGTGGTTCAGAGTTCCAGTCCCAGTGTCATAAGGCGCAGAGTGGGTCCGATGCAGGATGCATAATTGATGGTTGGAACAAAGAAGAGAAGCTCAGAAATGCAGTTTCAAGTTCCTTCCCCCACCCGGGACCAGTTCTGCAGAATGTTATGACCCATTTTAATATCGGTTTTGTTGAAAGGGGCATGAACAGCCACGTTACACTAATTTCTACAAATTAATGTGAAATCTAAGCTTCAGAATACATTTGGAAAAAAAAATAGCCTTAAAATTTTCAGGTTATATGGAACTGCTTTAATTGGACCTTGAATAAATAAAAATGCATATTAACTGCTCTGTGCAGTGAGGTAAGAAAAGACAATGATTTGTTAAGCTATTGAAGATTCTCTTTTACTAGGACAGAAGGACAATTATCTTCAAAAGCATTGCTCAGAACACACACTTTTCCTCCCCAATGTTTCTCTTTTCTAGAAGGGAAGAGGAAAAAACCAACCTCTTTCCACAAGAACTACACTCGCGAAAAAAGCAATGCTAAACAGGAATTAGGAAAGAGAAAACATCCCCCAACGCCCATGGGGATGACAATTCCTGGTTAACTGTAAAAAATGGAGAATGTAATTGAGACAGATGACCAGATTTAGGAAAAATAAACCTCACCATTAAAATCTAATTAAATATTTGCATTTCAGCAGTAAGTGTCTTCTCAAAAGTTTTGTGAGCAGCAGGGTGACAGTGAAGATTATTGACTATAATTTGCCAAAGTTTTTTAAACTAAATTAGTTTTGTGCAATGTATGGAAGGTTTACTCAGCTGTGCTTATCCAGTGGCTGCTTTATTATTCTTTTAAAGTGAATCATTTATAACTGTTCTCAGAGATCTTTTTTCAGCCACTTATCTCCTTCAACTGGACTTGTGACACTAAGGGATAAAATGAATTGCTGGCTAATATTGTGAGAATTAATCAGACCTCAACAGCAGGAGAGTAATGACTTACTTACACTTAGATATTTACATTTGGCAGTAAAATCACAACAAAAATACAAGGACGTTTAATCTTTGGCTTTGACTTGAACACTGAAACATCTTGGCAATACAAAAAAAAAAGACATATAAGAACTGTGTGTTTCAATTTTGCGTTATTAACCAATCTAAGGAATTTATTCTGGAAAGAAAGCTCTTATTTGATGCAAAGAATTTTTTTTTTTCATTTTTCAGTATCTTTGAATCAAACTGGTCTAGTTTCCTTAGATTATTTTTCCAGTTAGAGGCCCTTGGGCTGAAGACGGGAGTCTTTTACCCCTCATCTCTCCTTCCTCCAAAGTCTGCTGGTTCTGTTTAGTTCTCTTTGTTTCCTTTCTGTCTTTCCACTTGGACTTCCATTTCCTCCCGCAAGACCAAGGTGGTAGAAAAGAAACATTCCTGATGCTGTTCTGTTGAAATGATTTCATACATTGTCAGCTCTCTTTCCTTAGAGTCTGGCATCTTCAAATAACAGGCTAGGTTCTTGGTTACTATCTAAGCCGTGGAGAACGTATATAATGAGGACTTTTCTGATTTGATACCATTGAATCAAGTGCTTTGGAGAGCACCAACTGTAATCAAAAGCCACTTCCTTAAATGTATATGCCTGCAGTCGGCGTGCTAATGGCATTGGTCACTGTTTAGTTCTGATCATTCAGAGAGAAGCATGTGTCCTCCTCCCCAGTGCTGTATCATTTTTGGCCTTTGCTGGGTGTATGCATATATATATATATACGAAATATATGTACATGTGTGTACCTACGTACACAAACTCCCGTACATATTTTTCCCTTTTCGGAGGTAGTTTGGGGTAGTGTAAATCACATGGACTCAGAGAGATCTAAGTTTAAATCTCATCTCCATCCCAAGCTATTTTCTGGTTATGTCACTTCAGTTCTCAGCACTTTAATTTCATGAGTAAAATGAAGATAATAAGATCTACCTTGTAGAGTTGTTGTGAGGATTAAAGGCAGTAAATGAAAAGCACTTCACACTTGCTCAACAAATGAAAGCCCTGAGTATTTCTACAATCAGTAAAGAGTCTGCACCTTTGAATTCTCTGCATTTCTTTTTTTTAAAGATTTTATTTTATTTATTTTCAGAGAGAGGGGAATGGAGGAGAAAGAAAGGGGGAGAAACTTCAATGCGTGGTTGCTTCTCACACAGCCCCTACTGGGGACCCTGTCCTGCAATCCAGGCATGTGCCCTGACTGGGACTGGAACCGTTGACCCTTTAGTTCGCAGACCGGTGCTCAATCCACTGAGCTACACCAGCCAGGGCCCTGCATTTCCTTTAAAAGGGCAAGTATTTTTTTTTTTACCTGGCTATAATTGACAGCATATAAGTTTTAGGTGTACAACATGATTTGATAATTGTGTACATTGTAAAATGATATTAGAGAGCTTATTTCCCTGATTTCCCATCTTCTTTAAAATGGAAATGTCAGACTTATTACAGACACATTGGAAGTAAGGAAGGAAATTTTGTTATACAGTAATTTGAAGGGGACAATTATTATTACTATTGTTAAAAATAACTTAATTTTTGAAGTAATAATCATGCTTCCTGTAAAAAAATTCAACAAACAAAAAAATGTGAAGAAGAAATCTACTCAAATCACACTATCCAGAAATGATGAGGCATAACATTTTGATGAATATTCTTCTAGGAATCTCTCTTGAGGATAAAACATAAGATACCAACAAGTTTAGTGACCTATTTTATTCTATCCAACAAGATGTTCACAGATAGTGTTCCATGTCAATAAATTTAAACCTGCATAGTAATTTAAACCTTTTTAACTTTTGATTATAGAAATTTTCAAATATATTAAAAATCATTCAAAATATTTTATAGCCCCCATATACTTATTTTCTACTTTTCTTATCTATACCTCCCTCTGACTCTCCCCTGGTCCCCCTTAACACTGGCCGTTTTAAAACAAATTCCAGGCATCATATCTGTATTAGTTTCCTAGGGCTGCCACAACGAATTATCGCAAACGAAGTGGCTTAAAATAATAGAGACGTATTTTCTCATACTTAGGAGATCAGAAGTATGAAATCAAATGTGGACAAGGTTCCTTCTGCCCGGAGAATCTGCTCCATGCCTCCCTTCTAGCTTCTCACGGCGGCTGAATCCTTGGAGTTCTTTGGCTTGTAACTGCATCGCTGCAGCCTCTGACCCTGGTCGCCACACGACCTTCTTCGCCGCGTGTCTGTGCGTGTCGCAGTGTCTTCTGTTTTTTTTAATGAAGACAATAATCATTGAATTTAGACCCCGCTCTAAACCCAGGATGGTTTCATCTTGAGACTTAATGACATCTATCAATACCCTATTTACAAATAAGGTCACATTCTTAAGTTTTAAGTAGGCACGGGTTTGGGGGGGCACTATAGTATCCTTTCATCTGTTATATATATCAGAACTCATGCTCTATTGTCTGAATATTACAGTTTTAAGTGTGTTCTGTACTTACGACAGGACAGGTTATATCTATCTTTCGTACTAAGTATACATCTTGTGACTTCTGTACCAGATGGCTTGGTCGCCGTGATTCACACCACCCATTTTGGTGCACACTACCAAACTATCTCCTGGAAACGTGTACTGGTTCACACCCAGAGCAGTGCCTGAGCATGCATGCCGTGCCAACCCTGGATTTTGTCCATTTCGTCAAGTTTTCCAATTTGGTAGGTGGCACGTAGTTTCTATTTACATTAAAAAAAAGTATATATATGAGTAGGGTTTTTTTTTAAAAAGAAAGAATGTGCAACAATAGTGAAAATGAGAGGGAAGAACAGCTTGGAATGCTTGAATGCTGAGGCTCAAAAGTGATTCTGGTCAAATCATTTCCACGAACACCAGTTATATCGAGAAGTTCAGGGGAAAAGCACTAGAGAAATGCTATTAATCTTCTATATGTAGGGTATATACATTACACTGTGGGATACTTATAGTAGAAAATGAATGCCCTGCAGATCAAGGAAATAACCTCTTTAAGTTTCTGTGGACAATTGTAACAAAATGTTCAATCTAGAGGAATTATTGCCCATTGGAGGTTACTTTAACCAAGGGGCAATACTTTTTCCAATTACTTATTTCACAGCCAGGCTGTAAAGTAGGCTTTTGTACCTTTTGAAGAAAAGGGGGGAAACCCATTCCAGGTATTCTCCTGTCCCATTTACAGTCAGTCAGCTCTATCAGGTTAGCTAACAGAGTCATAGGGCACAACCAATTCTCTGGCTGAAGGTCAAAGGGCCTTGGGACTCACATCAGCAGAAAGGATAGGTTATGACCCTAATCAACTCATGCTTTGCTCTGTATTTTACCTTCCTTCCCATTAATAACTTTGATTTAAAAATATAACAATAGTGTTTTTTAATTATCAAAATAATGCATATTCATTTATCATATGTAAATACTAAGGCACTGTAGTAGTAGAAAGAGAAAGACCCCTCATATCACCACAGATAGAAACGTTTTGAATACATTTTCCCAGGTTTTATATATGGGTATACAAAAATTACTATTACTATTTTTTTTTTTTACAAAATTGAGCTCATATTGCCCTGCAATTTGTTTTTTTTTTCACTTATGCATGCATCTGGTACATTTGTCATGGAAGTGTGCATAGATCAATTTCGTTTTAACAGCTGCAGTATACAACACCAGAGGGATGTATCATAATTTATTTAGCCATTTCCCTATTGATTTGGGTTGTTGCTGATTTTTCACTCTTGCAAACAGTCTGTCACACTGTTCATGTAGAATTGCACATTTTTGCAGGTATTTTTATAGGATAAATTTTTACATGACTGATTGCTGAATCAAAGGGCAATGCATATTTTACACATTGATGGATACTGTCAATTCACCCCCTATCTCCCCCAGGAAATTTTGTTTCAGATTGCACTCCCACTAATGATATATTAGAGTCCCTAATATCTTCATTTTTTTTTTGTAATTTAGAAGATTTATTTGATATATGAAACCTAGAGGTCACCAGAGACTTGAACTTTGATGGGAGACGCGCTGTGTCTGCGGCATTCTCCCTCGCCCAGGAGTCAGTGTGGTCTGGTAGGGTGCCCACAGGCAGATCACCGAGGGGATCTATCTGATCGCCTGGAGGACTCGGGGACATCGCTGTCCCAGTAACTGGCAGCGTTGGATCTGAAGTCAACAGCAGCAGCGTAAAAGCAGTCTGAATTTTATACTCTTAGGCTCCTATGATCCACTCATAGCATAAATAATTAACAAGCTGTGTAATATGACAACAAATAGTTATCAAATGTCTACTATGTGTTGGCATTACACATATTTTATCTAATTTTGTCCTCACAGCAAACCTGAAACATCATATTATCCTATTCATTTTATAGATGGCGAGCTTAAAACTCAGAGAGGAAGAGACTTTCTCACAAAACTTCAAAACGAAAAACCCAGGAATTACATCCATTGTCTAACCCCAAAGCCCATGTTCTTTTCATGCCCCAGCGGCACCTTTAGCTCAGGCTTTGATTGATTCATACTGGGCGCCATGGTTCAGCGTTGTGGGCTCTGAATGTTTCACCAGCTTTTTGAAGTTAAACTACCTTCCTTCTTTCCTCCCTCCCTCCCTTCCTTCCTCCCTTCCTTTCTTCTGTCTTCTTTCCTTCCTCCCTCTTTCCTTCTTCCTTCCTTCACTCAGCAAACATGTATTAAATATATGCCATATACCAAGTGGGTTCTGTTCTTGAGGATCTCAGAGTTAAGTGCAGGTGACAGATGTGGAACCCAGATGTTTGCAGCAGTGAGGAAAGTCAGGATGTCCTGGGAACCCAGAGATGGAGCAACTATTTCTGCCTCCTAATTTTGCATATTAGGTGACAATCTGAAAAAAGACAAACCCTTCCTCTCCTACAAAATATCCCTGATACCACTGTCAAGCACTCAGCAGGACTGCACACAGAGTTTCACTTTTGAAGGGAGAAGAGCAGGGACTTATTGTTTCAAAATGTATCCTTTTTATCTGGTTCTATAATTGCTTAAAAATTTAAGTGACTTGAAGGGACTCAAACCACTAGCGCATTTGCTATGATCTTTCAACACACACACACATATACACATATACATGCCTTATTCTATTATAATACTCTTCTATAATTTGTTTTTCACCTCAAAATAAATAGAGATTATACGTATCACTATGTACCTTACCTTGAATCTCTTGGACAAGTATATACTATTTCAGTTTATGCATTTATCAAAATTAATTTTTTCAGTCTCAATGGACATTTTGGTGGCTGCCACTTTTAAAAAATGTATTTTATTGATTATGCTATTACAGTTCTTTCAATTTTTCCCCTTTGCCCCTCTACCCAGTATCCCCATTCCCTCCAGCAATAACCCACCCCCTTAGTTCGTGTCCATGGGTTATGCATATAAGTTTTTTGGCTACTTCACTTTCTATACTGTTCTTAACATCTTCCTGTCTATTTCGCACCTACCAATCTGTACTTTTTTTTTTGCTTTATTTTTTTAAAAATTATTTTATTGTTGTTCACTTACAGTTGTCTGCATTTACCCCCCACCCCCAACCCCAGGCAAACCCACCTCCCTCCCTTGCTTCCACCCTCCCCCTTGGTTTTGTCCATGTGTCCTTTATAGCAGTTCCTGAATACCCCTGTCCCCATTATCCCCTTCCCACTCCCCTCTGGTTACTGCCAGATTGTTCTAAATTTCAATGTCTCTGGTTATAATTTGTTTCTCTGGTTGTATTTTGCTTGCTTACTTCACAAGCGTCTTAGCTGTGGCTGATCTGAGTTCCCTGGTAGCTGATCTGACCTCGGTGCCTTCTCTCCTGAGTCTTTATATAAAACCCTTTAACATTTCATATAGCAAAGGCTGTGTGATGATGTACTCCCTGCACTTGACCTTATCTGAGAAGCACTTTATCTGCCCTTCCATTCTAAATGAAAGTTTTGCTGGCTAGATTATTCTTGGTTGTAGGTCCTTGCTTTTCATGATTTGAAATATTTCTCTCCAGCCCCTTCTTGCTTGGAAGGTCTCCTTTGAGAAATCCACTGACAGTCTTATGGGGATTCCTTTGTAGGTAACTGTCTCCTTTTCTCTTGCTGCTTGTAATATTTTCTCCTTATTCTTGACCTTGCGTAATGTTATTATGATGTGCCTTGGTGTGTTTCCTCTTTGGGTCCCGCTTCTTTGGGGTTCTCTGAGCTTCTTGGATTTCCAGGAAACCTATTTTCTTGGCCAGATTTGGGAAGTTCTTGTTCATTATCTGTTCAAAAATATGTTCAATTTCTTGGTGTTCCTCTTGTCCTTCTGGCAGCCCTATGATCCGGATGTTGGGTCGTTTACAAATGTCTCTGAGGTTCCTGAGTCCCTCCTCATTTTTTTGAATTCTTGTTTCTTCCTTCTGGTCCAGCCCATTGGTTTGAGTCCCAGCTTCCTTTTTTTCCCTATTGGTTCCCTGTAAATCTCCCTCCATTATCTTTATTGTATTCCTCATTTGTTCAACTATTTGCGCCCACCTTTCTTCCAGTTTTGTGAACATCCTGATTACCAGTGTTTTAAACTGGGTATCTGTTAATTTGGCTATCTCTTCATCCGTTAGTTGTAATTTGTTCTGATCTTTCATTTTGGCCATTTTCATTCTTTTTTATCTCGGCGCACCTGTCAGAGTCTTAGGTGTTTGTCGGTGCCTAGTAACCTGGGTCGCTTTTGTGTGACGTTTCCTCTGGGGGCGGGGCCTGGGAGGGAGCAATGGCGTCTGCCGTTCACCACCATTCCCTATCACCCTCTGCTCCCCAGTTCCCCACTGCCTTTTCCGCCAGTCTCGGCCCTGCTGGTTCCCACTGGCCTCTCCGGTTACGCTGCCGGCCTGCGAGGTTCACCTGTTGCTCGGGGTTGTGCTTTGGTTAGGCGCTCGCGGGATGAGTCCCTCCGGGAAAACTGCCTCTCACTCCGCTCCTCCGCTCGGTTCTGCCCCGCTTACCGGCCTGGATGTACGTCCTCCCCAACTTCCTGGGTGTTGGACTTCCCTTCAGTTCGATTCTGTCTGTTCTGGTTGTTTATTTTTCGCTATTGAGTTTGTTGTTTAAACTCTCTGGTTGTGAGTGGCGGTGCAGTGTGTCCACCTATGCCGCCATCTTGGCGGAAGTCCCCCAATCTGTACTTCTTAATCCCTGCACCTTTCCCCCCATTCTCTCCCTTCCCCCTTCCAGCTGATAACCCTACAAATGATCTCCATATCTATGATGCTGTTTCTGTTCTGGTTGTTTGCTTAATTTGTTTTTTAGATTCAATTGTTGATAGTTGTGAATTTATTGCCATTTTAATGTTCACAGTTTCGATCTTTTTTTCTTATCTAACTCCCTTTAGCATTTCTTATAATAATGGCTTGGTGATGATGAACTCCTTTAGTTTTACCTTGTCTTGGAAGCACTTTATCTGTCTTTCTATTCTAAATGATAGCTTTGCTGGATCGAGTAATCTAGGTTGTAGGTCTTTGCTTTTCATCACTTTGAATACTTCTTGCCAATCCCTTCTTGTCTGCAAAGTTTCTTTTGAGAAACCAGCTGAAAGTCTTATGGGCACTCCTTTGCAGGTGACTGTCTGCTTTTCTCTTGTTGCTTTTAAGATTCTCTCTTTATCTTTAACCACTGGCATTTTAATTATGATGTGTTTTGGTGTGGTCCTCTTTGGGTTCATCTTGTTTGGGGCTCTTTGTGTTTCCTGGACTTGCATGTCAATTTCCTTGTCCAAGTTAGGGAAGTTTTCTTTCACTATTCTTTCAAATAGATTTCCAATTTCTTCCTTTTCTCTTTCTGGCACCCCTATAATTGATATGTTGGTACATTTGAAGATGTCCCAGAGGCTCCTTAGCCTATCCTTATTTTGAAGTTCTTTTTCTCTTCTTGCTGTTCTGTTTTCTTTTTTTCTTCCTTATGTTCCAAATTGTTGATTTGATTCTCACCTTCATCCCCTCCACTGATGTTTCTCTGTAGATTTTTGTTTATTTCCCTTAGTATAACCTTCATTTCTGCCTGGGTCTTTTTTATGCCACTGAAGTACTCAAAGAGTTCCTTGAGCATCTTGATAGCCAGTGTTTTGAACTCTGCATCTGATAGGTTGCTTATCTCCATTTCATTTAATTCTTTTTCTGGAGTTTTGTTCTGTTCTTTCATTTGGGCCATATTTGTTTTTCTCCTCATTTTAGTAGCCTCCCAGTATTTGTTTCTGTGTATTAGGTAAAGCTGCTTTGACTCCCTGTCTTAGTAGTGTGCCCTATTGTAGAAAAGTGTACCTGTGACTTATATGGGGTGGAATCTTAGATAATAGCCAAGGCAGAGCAACACATGTCACAACTCTGTGACTCTGTGTGGGGGAGGCTTTGGAGAGTGGACAATGCTGCTGCCTGGCCTCTGGAACTTTGTCCAGGAGGAAGCTATCTCTCAGCACTCTGTCTGTTGCTAGTCACTTCAATTTCTCCCCATATGCCACTAGTGCCCTTCCAGGTTTTGTCTTGGTGCTGAATCCCAGAAGAGGTGCATCTGCGTAACTCTTAAGTCCATTGCAGGCCCTTTATGAGGAGTATTCTGATAACCTCAGTTTCTTCCACTGCCCCAAAGCCCCACTGGTTTTTACAGCCAAAAATTACGGTGACTTATATTCCTGGCAATGGAATCTTGGGCTGGGTGATTTGGTCTGTGGCTGGGATCCCTCACTCCCAAGGTATTTCTCCCAATTTTTATCTAGCATGTGTGGATGTGGGACTGCCTGTTCCCCATCTCTGCCCCTCCTACCCATCTGGATGAATGTGGCTTCTTTAAACCCTTGGTTGTTGGACTTCCATACAGCTCAATTTTTTGACAAGTCTAAGTGATATTTGTTTTGTACTCTAGTTGTAGTTTTTGCTGTAGTTATGTGTGGTAGTGAGGTGTGTTTACCCATGCCTCCATCTTGACTGGAAGTCTCTGCCATCTTGACATAGAAGTCACTGTAGTGACTATGTGATTGCTTTGGAATCTTATTCAACTATTTCTCACAGGTTAAATTTCTAGAATCAAGTAAGGGGATCCACATTGCTAGATTGTCCTAAAAAGGATTGTATTAATAACACTGACTCCAATGTTTTTGAGAGCTCCAGAAAAGACCATAATTATTAAGAACCGTAATTAGTAAGTGGAAATCCTAGATCAGCCACTTTCTGTTTCAAATAATTGTGCACAAATCTCAGCTCCCTTATCCCTAAGATCCATTAGTAACACTTGTCTCAAAAGGTTATATAAATTGAGATAATCTTGCTATACAAAGGATTTAGTAGGGTGCTTGGCTCAAAACAATCCTTAATATGTGATAGTTACTGGGTTCATAGAAAACTACAGATCTGGGAAAGAAAAAAACAAAACAAAACAAAAACAAAAGTCAAAAAACTTCTTCATCCTCATGAGAATGAAGATGTTTCAGGTGTCTGGTGTGATAAATTATCTACTGCTCTTTTCCACAAGAGATCTTAGAAACTGCCTTCACACAAAGGGAGAAAGTCTGTCCACATATGCCTTTGTATTCTATATCTTTGCATGGAGGTCCCCTCAGGCACCTCCCTCCTTCCATCTTATTTATCAGATTTCATGTGTCCAGGACACTGCCCTGTGTGCCTTAATGGCCAAGTTTAAGAATGCTTTTCCTTTTATAATGTAAGACTTTTAAAGGGCTTGGTGATCTATAATGTGGAGCTGTTTCAGGAAGTCCTAGATCACTGGCAGTGAGATAAATTGGACCCGCATAGTAACACATTAAAAACAGGGACATCTGCCCAGCTTCCCCTAGTGCTTTATAACCGGTCTCTTCCTTTTAAATCCACATCTGTTATATAGCTCCCAAGTAAATGGCACACATTTTGCTCAAAGACAGGACAGACTGTAAGGACTAAATTTTATTTTTTCTGACCATTAGTGCCTGCCATCAAACAGATTGTGAAAACGCACACATTTTTGAGCTGTAAGCAGGCTTTTTGTATGCATCCCCACCAGGGAAACAGTTCATTCCCCTTAAAAATGTGTGTGTCTGAGTGCATATACATTTATTTGTTAATATACATATACATATACAAAAATATTTTAAGATTTGTAGCGGGGAATTCTGAATTTATACATTGCTATATGATTTAAAAGGTTTTTTTTTTTTTTAAACCTTTCCTTCAAGAATGGCAGAATCTTGATAATTGTTGAAGCTGGGTGATGGACACATGTGGGATCATTACATTGCTCTTTCTGCCTGTGAATGATGAAATTTTGCTTAATAAAAATTAGATTTAAAATTCTACTTTTAGATGCAAAATATAGCCTGTCTCACAGTGCTCTGTTCACTGCAGAACATGCAAAATTCCATATTAGACTGAGAAAAGCTGCGAGTAAAGTCAAATGACTGAGGACAACCAGGGCTCTGTTGGCCTTTGATTAGAGTCCAGTGTTTCTGGTTCTACTGTTTGTGCTGGGGGAGGGGGTGGGAGGGGTCCGTGCTGTCTGCTTTGGATTGGAAGTGTCCAACACAAGATTTTTAAAATCCCATCATTCTCTGCTCTCATGTTTTGATTGTTTGAGATTTTAGTCCAAAGTCCACTTACCCTCTTTTTTCCCTCCCCCTTTGAAGGATTATTTAACTTTTTAAGATATGCAAGCCAGACTCAGAACATGAGAATTAGAATCAGATCTGGTTTTGAATCTTGTTCTGTGTATCCCTGAGACAGACACTTAATTTCTCTGAAAATCCATTTTTTTTCATGTAGAAATCTGGTATAAAAATAATCCGTATGAGACTGCTGTGAAGATGAAAAACAAGAGTAAATTAAAACATGCTTTACAAACTGTAGCGCTCCTGCAGCGGGCGGATGCCGCGATTGTATCCTCAAAGGGCTCTAGCGTCGTGGAGAATTAAGAACTCTGGGGCGCCCAGGGCACAGAGCACACACAGGATGGGATAGTGGCCTTCCCCTTTCTGAAACAACACTGAGAGAAGGGGGTTGGTAACCCCACTCACACGAGGTGGTGGTTTTCAAATGTTAGCGTGCCCCTGGGAGCTTGTTAAGATTCAGACTCCCAGACAAATCTCTGGGACACTGACTCAGAAGGTCTAGGGTGGAAGTAAGAATGTACATTTTTCATAAGCATCCCTAGTGATTCTAACATAGATGGCCCAAAGATCACAATTTGGAGAACATGGCTTCTAAGGTATAACAAGGTGTCCTTTTGAAGGATATTTCTAGTTTGAAAGAAGACTCTGGGAGAAGGAAGTATTTAACCCAAAGGAACAAGTCACTAGGAATGAAACGACAGACAGCAGTGTAGGAAAGTTTTTAGTGGCACCTCCTCAGGGCCCTTTAAACTATACCTCGCATAGAGGGCAGTAGTGGAGGATGGGGGTGGGGGGTTAAGGCTGAAAGTTCTAACTTCTAATCACGTGTTCAGTGCCCCTGGCAGCCTGGCCCCTATGCTTAGGGGGCTTTCCCAAAGTCACCTACAACATAAACTTAGTTGTGATCGGAAGTGGCTCATTCCAAACATCAAAAACTTCTCCTTTCACCTTTACTGCTAATATCATTGAGGAAGTTGTCGCAAACCGGCCTCCATATACAAGGAGAGGCTGAAGAAAGCAAAGTGTGGGCCCCTCCAGACTGCTAGGCGGCAGGTTTAATAAGCACGGGAACTACTAACCTTTGAGGCTTGTGTGGGTGCCACAAGATAAGTATATCTCGACTTCTGCGGGCCAGAATCTTAAAGTGCATATCGGGGCCCTAAGGGGGTTCAGTCACGTGCAACATCCCAATAGTCTCCATAACTCCTTGCTCTCTCAAGGCTTCATCCACGAAAATGGTTCCCACCGTGGGAACGGTGGTCTGGACGTGAGTTCTGAGGCTGCGGAGGCAGCGAGGAGCCTCGATCACCCAGATCCAGCTCTGACGCTGCACCAAGAACGGAAGGAAGACCAAGTGTATATTTCTCCCTATAAATCACAGGCATCACAGGCTGTCTTATACTGAGGCCTCGCTGGGCGATTTGCTTCCATGTGGACCATCCTTAAGGGAATGTTGCTCTGGAGACTTTATTGTTTTGAATTATTTTGAGCATGACAATTGTTTTTGTCAGAAACCTAATATTTTACTTTAGATAATTGACCTTAGAGGGGTTTGTTGCATTATTAAATGTAATTTTTATTTAGACATAGGGCCAAAATATTTTCTTTGAGGAGTACACCTTTGATTTTGTAATGTAAATCAATGGAGAAATAGGTTTTGATTAAAAGAAAATTGCTTTATAGTCATTTTGAAACAAAAATTGGAACAATTGTATTAGATAAGATTGCTCTGTATACCTACTCTCCAAATGTTATTTACTTTTTGCAAATAGCTATTTCTTTCAGTGTTTTCTTTATCCTCTTAGGTTTGTCTTTTCCATGCAGACTGCTAGAATTTGATTTCCTAATTATGCAACATTTAAGTCAAATACTATGAAGGATACAAACACATTTTGGAAACTATAGCGCTACAGTGCTAAACTATAAACTATAGTGCTTGATCCTCTTCTGAACTTTCTGTGCCATGCCTAGATTCTCAATAGGTTTGGCATGAAGGATATTCTAGTTTTACACTATTCTCAGCCTAGATGGAATATAACCCCCAAACTCTGTCTCCTACTCTGTAGCTTGAACCGAGCAAATTAGAATGTAATGTTAAATTTCCCTTTTTCTTCTACAAATTCAGGGCTAGAGGGTGGAGCTGAATGTGGAGAAATAGATACGTCTGGGGAAAAACATCTTGCCTGATGAGACTATTTTCCTTAATGATAGCCTGAAGCAGACTTTTCAGCTGTTATTTATATACATCCAGGCATGCCTCAGAGGTATTTATTGCAGGTTCGGTTCTAGACCCCTGCAGTAAAGAGCGGGTGTCTCACAATAAAGTTAGTCATAATCTTTTTGTTGATGCAGGGTCTTGCTTTCTACTTGGGGGGGGGCAACCTGTGAAGTGCAATAAAGCGAAGTACAATAAAATGTGATGTGCCTGCACTGGATTTTGGTGATGACCTCTTCTTGAAGTGTTTGGAAGAGCAGCATAAGGATGATGTCTCCGTCTCTATACTACTGTTTCAATCAGGTTGCTATCAGGAGATAAAATTCATCCCAGATGGCTCACATTAAGGAAGCCTAATGGGAAGGTTACTTTCAGGTGTGTGGGCAGGCTGAGACAAGGGAAGGTAGCCAGATGCTCGATCCAGTAAGAAAGTGTTGCCACCCAAATGCCCAAACAAACAAGAGAAGGAAACCGTGTGTGGTAGTCTAGTAACAATGAGAGCCCCAAGGAGAGGCTGTCTGGCTGAAGCTGTGGTAGTGAAAGCACACAAACAGAAACTGAAGTTGTCAAGAAGCAGGAAGAGAGAACTCAGCTTCCCTTTCCATTGTCTGCCATTGGCTGCATCCAAGCAGAAGCCATTGGCAAGAAAGCCCAGATGATGCAGTCAGCAAGGTTCAGCCTCTTGGGATACAGCACAAAAAGAAGGTAGAGAATAGACTGGGGGATAGGGAAAGATGATGAAGGATATTTAGTATTACTGTTCTTTAGCATCGACCAAAGATGTTTTCCCCCATTTGCTTAAAATGTTCAAATGCTTCTCACCAGATAATGCCTTTTTACGATGCAGCATTGCATTATTATTGATTATTTAAGTTAAAGTATTTTTGGCTGTAATACAGGACTATGGTGATTAACTTGAGAAATATTAGTTAATGACATTTTCCCACATGAACAAATTAAAATTAGGAAACTTCTAAATGACATGAAAACATTTTCTATGTCAGTTTGTGTTCTTTGTCTTCAGAAAAAATTATTTGATAAGATATTTCACAGGGAAATCTGTTAGTGGTGTCATGGTGTTTAACACATTTTATTGTCAATTGTCTACATATGAATGAAGGTTTTTCAAAGTGAGCATTACAGTGTAAGACTAAGATCCCAAAGATTTCTTGACAATGTGATTTTGATGTGGCTCCTTTGACTGAAGTATGTTTTTATCACTGAATTTTCTGATTTTATTTAAAATATTACTAAATGTGTAAACTCCCATGAATATATCGTAAAGTGAGGGTGAGGGGTGGGAGAAGCAATGGGTGAGTTTCAAAATCCATTGTCCACATAAAAAATTTATGGTATCAAAATGGCAGGGGTAGAGTGGCTGGATTAAAAAAATGGAAATAAAAATATCCTGCCTCTTTGTACATTATTCTCTATCCTAAGTTATGAGCAGTTCTGCAGAAATTGAGTCTGGGATTGCCACGTGAAGTTACATTAATTAACTGCTAAACGACGAGACTGCAATATTGCCACTTGTCCCAGTTACACAATCGGGCCTGAAGGAAGGGGAACCTCAGGAGTCTGCAAAGAACTCTGGTGTGACTGTGGCAGTGGCGGCGGTGACGGCGAGAGGGGAGCGATGGAGTGCTAGAGCAGGTCATGGTGAGGAGATGGAGGACATGGTGGTGACGTTTGGTGGATAATGTCGACAATGATGGTGAAGAAAATGTGAAGATGAATATGGAGATGACGGTGGTAGTGGTGGAGTTGGCAACATAAGTGATTGAACTGGAATCTTTGGTGGTAGAGCTGATGTTGTTTGTGGTTGTGGAAGTAGTAATGGAAGTTGTAGAGGTGAAGACAGTGAGTTGGGAGCAGAGTGGGTGTTGGAAGTGAGGATGTTAATGGGAATGGGGAAGGTGATAGTAATGATATTGATAATTCCAAAAGTGATTGTAGGGCTTAGAAGTCATGGATCTTTATGCAGTGAAGTGATGCCACATGACCTTTAAATTTCCTTTATGTATCTTTGGTTGGAAACAAATAACAAAGCACAGTAAATTTACTTGCAGAGAGATTTATCAAACTAAGCACTCACTTTGCAGATGCTTTCTAAGCTTTTCCTTAATTACAGATATTAGCATCATGCTGTGCCAAAAAGCACCACTCCTGTCAATTTCGAAACAGTGCCCAAGTTCTTTTAATAAATAATGTTTAGCCCCAGTTACTGGAAACTTTTTGAGTAATCTTGGCTTCCCCTATTCAATACAGTGAACTTGAAAGTTGATTTTTATCTTGAAAGTGAAGCTACTTAGTCAGGGATTATCTTTTATATCTGTTTGCAAAATAGTTGGAAGTTTAGCTACTGAGATTTGATATTTGTATTTCTGCACTTGACTGCCAAGCAAAATAATTTCATTTGTAAACAACAGAATGTATCTTCATAAATTAGCATAAACATATACCATTGGAAGACTGAATCTACAAGCTTGACCTAGTAGATATACGCTTTTTTTAATATAATTTTTTTGCGTCTCTGAGTATATATTTAAAATTAAACAAAAATGCTCAGAGAAACATTTTTCTTTTTCACTGCTAAGGTAACCCTTCTTTCCCCTTCCTGGCGACAGGTGACATTCTTCTAGCTACGAGAACACATTTGATTCTCGTGCTAGCATAAACTCCGCTTAACAAATTTGTGCCGCTCAAACAGTGGAAATATGTTTTCCTATTGCATTTAGTTAGTAATATCAAGTACAGAGAATAACACATTTAATTACCATGGTTTAGATCTATTAACATTGAGATGCAGCCGGCTTTTTCATGGATTATCTCATGGTATGTTTTAGTTCCCTCTCCGTCTTACATGTAAGAAGAATGAGACTTAGGGTGTCCCACTGGCTCATGGCTCAGCCAGGATTTGGACTCTGCCTGCTGGAACCCACACTCTTAACCATTATGATATGCTTCTGATCAGACTTCTGACAATGTAGAATTTATCTCTGTAGTCAAGTCTCATTCATTCTCCCTTTCTCTGATCTCTACCTTGTGAAGCCATTCTCCATACTTTTGCCATATTACTTTTTCTAAAGTACAATCTTAACCATGGCTCTTGTCAGCTCAAAAACCTTCCTTATCTAACCAACATCCATAGAGACCCAGACTGGTGCAGCCACTGGGTCCTGCACTGGCCAGTGATATTCAAGGTCTTTTTCTGTCTGGTTCCAACCTCGCCTTCTAATGGTATCTTTCACCACTCCCCTTTAAGTAGTCTATATGCTTGTTAAACAGACTTATTTGTTGTTCCTTTATTCCTTGCCTTTATGTCTTTGCTCATGCCTTGAATTGCTTTTCAGTTACTTAAATATCTATTGTGTACTGCAATGGACTGAATTATGTCCCCCTCCCCCCAATTCTTGCTGAAGCCCTAACCCCCAATGTGACTATATTTGGAGATAGGACCGTTAAAGAGGTAACTAAGGTTAAATGAGGCTCTAAGGTGGGGCTCTAATCTAATAGGGCTGGTGCCCTCATAAAAAAAGGAAGAGAGCCCCCTTCCCTCTGAGATGTGAAGACACAGCAAGAAGTGAGGACAGGGCAAGAAGATGGCCTGCAAGACAGGCAAAGAACTCTCACCGGAACCTGACCCTGCTGGCCCCCTGACTTTGGGTTTCCAGCCTCCAGAACTGTGAGAAAATAAATTTTTGGCATTAAAGTTACCCAGTCTGTGGTATTTTGTTATAATAGACTGAGTAGACCAAGACAAGTACCTGCTATTAGGGGTATTGCTTTGAAGAATAGGAAAATCCCTTCATTTTTGATACTGTGATCTGAATTGCTGGCTGGTGAGTTTTCCCTCAGTCTCAGTGTCACCTGATCCTATCTAATGTCATTTGTCCAGGGGGTTTCCAGTATGTCTGAGAGCAGAACTCATTTATGATCAATGTTTAGAGAATTATGGGAAGTTTCCCTGAAAGTAATGTGTGAAGATGATGCCCTTTCCTTTTTTAATTCTTATAGCAGCTGTGCAGGTAAATATTACAGATGAGGAAAACTGAGGATTGGAGAGAGAATTTTTATCTAAAGAGAGAAGTTGCCAAAGGTTCCAGAGCTAGTACTTGATGGACAAAATTTAAATCCAGTCTTTTATTCTACCATCATTTTCATCTACCACATGGCTGCCCTGACTGGAATCCTATTCTTACTAACTGGTTTTTTAAGCACAAGTTAGATCTTCTTGTTGCTTTATAGCAGGAACTGAAGCAGCCAAACCCTCTAAAGCAGTGATTTTCACTCTTTTTTCATCTCATGGCACACATGAACTAACTACTAAAACTCTGTAGCACACTAAAATATGTATTACATTTTTTGGTCAATCTGATACAGTGCTCTAGTAAGGATTTTAAACTGTACTATTATTCTGCATGTTGTCTGGACTTATTATGATTATGCTTTTTCACTTTTTAGTGGAACCAAAGGAAATAAATGCATATAAATACAATAAATTGTAAGAGAAGACCCAAGCCATAGGGGAAAATATAAATCAGCTATGAACAAAGCTGATATTAAGTTTTAAGAATAGGGCAGTATTGACAACCCTATAAAAGGAAAGCCTTAGATGGTTAACAGTTAGATACTCATGCCTTCTCAGAAGGAACTTTTCTTATACTCCTCTCCCTGTTGCCACTCTGCATTATTTTGTCTCTTCCTTTGGAAGAGAAGTTGCCTAATCAGTGTCATATTTCATGCTCTCATATTTCTCTCTACATTAAAAGGCCATGCACAAAGGTGTGACTCTTCTGTTTTCATCTCCTATGTGGTTTCAGGGCAAGATGGCTAAGTCATCTCCTGCTGGCAGAAGCCCAGGCCAGCCTATACTCACCTTTTCTCTCCCACCAATGTGTACCTGGGAACACTGAGCTGCGTTCTTCCCAAATGGAAGGCCCCTATACCCAAGCCAAAGGATTTCAATTGAGTTTACCAAGAAGTTATATAGTGGGGATTGGGGACCAAGTTTAATGAACAAAGGAATATAACTTTGCACTCTTTTGTCATTAATGTTTGAGCACACATAACCTTAGAACCTAAGAGATAGTTGGGTAGGAGTTGGATATTCTCCGTTCCTTGATTGAATGTGATCTAATGGCTCCCAAATCTCATTCTCACCTCTAATAGGTGTCAACTGCAACCAAGTCTTGCTTCCACAATTACTGAATGAATCCAAACCTGTGAGGGTGAGAAATCTTAGGGAGGAAGCTTTAACTCAAGAATTAAATAGTTCTGACAACATTGATGCACCACCTTTTAAAGAGGTCAGCTGTAATGATAGTTGCTGTCCCCTGGGAATAGCTTAGAGTCACAGTTAGGCAGGACAGGAAAGGAGATAAACCATGCATAATAAGTGGTGCACAAAGACTGCTGACTAATTGACTTGTCACTGTATCATTTGGGAGGCTTCTGTAAGTAATAGAGAATCCCAACTCAACTGACTTAAATGATAAGCCATTTACTATGTTATATAAAAAAAAGGAGGTTAGAATTAGGCAAGCTCCAGGGATGGCTAATTCAGTGGTTTGAAAATATCATCAAAGAGTCAGATTTGTTCCATTTTTCTACCCTGTCACTCTCAATGTGTTGACTTTCATTGGCAAGCTTGTCTCCTAATTTGTGCCAGTTTCTACGGCAGCTTCAAGCACAGGAAAGTATCAAAAGGACAGAAGAGGAAAGAGTCTTTCCTCATGGATCATTTGAAGAGTAAGAAAAACTTTGCCAGGAGCCTCCTTGAAATGTTCCCTCCTACTGCATGTGCAGGACCGTGTTTCATTCCCTCTTCTAACCCACGCAATGGCAAGAGTAGGACTGACACAATTACCTAAGGTTAATCAAGGCATCCACTAAGCTTCGGGAGTGGCCACCTCTCCAGAAGCCCCAGCTGCCTGAGAGCCAACCTGGATTGAGGTTCTGTAAAGCAAGGGAGAAGGGAAGGAGTGACCATTCAGTGAGTCACCAAGGTTGTCTGGTACAAATGATGACCATGATCTACGTATCAGTCAGTTAAATTTGCCAGGGTTAACCCTAACACAATTGTTAAGCAAGTCTTCAACCTTTCCAACTTGAAGGGATTCTGTATTGTTTCCCTATTGCTGCTGTAACAAATTACTACAGAGTTAGTGCTTAAAAACAACACAACTTTTTAATCTTCTAGTTCTGGTAGCCTGAAATGAATTCACTGCCAAGTCAAGGCCCTGGCAGGATGCATTCCTTCTCCAGGCTCTAGTACAGAATCCCTGTCTTTTTCAGCTGCCGTCTCTGGTTCTCTCTCTTCTGTCTCCCTCTCCTGCTAAGGACCCTTGTGATTGCATTGGGCCCACTTGGATGATCCAGAGTAATCTCCCATTTCAAGGTCAACTGATTAGCAACCTTAATTATGCCCACCACCTTAATTCTCCTTTGCCATGAAGCCTAACATATTCATAGGTTCTGAAGATTAGGTATGTAGACATCTTTAAAAGGCTGTTATTCTGCCTACCACAGACATCATTTTCACCCTAAGATGCTGAGTATTCTTATGGTAATATCTGTGGGAATGGGCACAGTCTCTGGATTTTAATTTCAGCTTCTCCACTTACATGGTACAACTATGTGTACTTTGACCAGTTACATAACTCTCTAAGATCTAGTTTCCTCAATATAAAATGAAATTAATATGTATCTCAAAGGGTAAATATAAGAACTTAGTAAGGCCTTACCTGGAAAATGCTTAGAACAGTGTCTAGTTGAGAATATATGTTCAGTAAGATGGTTTCATCACCATTCCTTTTCATCTCTGAAAGCCTATAAATATTTTGTAACCATTGCTTCTCTTACTAGAGGTATGGATTCTGATGCTAGATGTCCTAGCCATGTAATCATTGGCTGGTTATTAAATTTTTCTGAGGTTAAGTTTACTCATCTGTAAAATGGGAATAATAAAATCCTCTTCACAGGAGAGATGAAGTTGAAATAAATAAGCATGCATTTATTAGCTAGCACACTTCTTGATGCATAGCAAGTCATCAGTTAAATTTAGTTCACTTCCTTTCCCCAAGCCTGTTTGCATGAAAGCATTACAAGTCATTCACATCAAGGCAGGGATTCTCAAATCTTAGTGTACCTTAGAATCATCTAGAAAGTTAGTTTAAAACACAACTTTTTGGATGCTACTCCTTGCCTATTAAGTCAGGATTCTGATATGGGTGGAAGGGCTGCATAGTCCCCATGAAGATGTAAATAACTCAGCAAACTTTATCCTAGTATCTCTCACAGGAATATTTAAATTTTAACATTAAACAAACATCACGTTAAAGGTCTAACTAGGAAATTTTGCATATCACCTAGGAGGCAGAGAAAGTATTTTGAGGGGATACTAGCCCTTGCCAATGCTTCTGAATTAAAAACTATTATAAGGGCAAAAAGAATTTAGGTAAAGGAGGGAAAGAAAATCAATGGTTAAAATAAATTATTTAAACTTCCTGTGTATTTTTCTGTATTAACATTATCCGCATTAATGTGGAAAGTGGGAAGTTGGTGGTGAATATTTAACATTAAATTATAGAGATGACCTCTTTTGTAATGTGATAAAAGTGTACATTAATATTATCTCAGCATCTTCTTCACAGTGACCAAACTATTAATGCTTTGATGATGCTCTGTGTGTCTTCTCATCAGTAGTGTTCTCACACAAATGAAGACAATGAAAGAATGCAGAAACATGCCAAATTCTGTCATCCATTCTGTTATGCTTGTTGCTTGCTCTATTTTAATTTAATTTTTTAAAGTATATATTTTTGATTATGCTATTACAGTTGTCCCAATTTACTCCCCTTTGCCTCCTTCCACCTGGTACCCACCTTCCCTCCAGCAACCTTCCCCCCCTTAGTTCATATCCATGGGTCGTGCGTATAAGTTCTTTGGCTTCTCCATTTCCTATACTATTCTTAATATCCCCTGTCTATTTTGTACCTACTAATTATGCTTCTTAATTCCTGTACCTTTCCCCCAGTTTCCCCCTTCCCCTTCCCACTGATAACCCTCCATGTGATCTTCATTTCTATGACTCTATTCTTGTTCTAGTTATTTGCTTAGTTTGTTTTTGTTTTTGTTTTTTAGATTCAGTTAATAGTTGTGAGTTTGTTATCATTTTACTGTTCATAGTTTTGATCTTCTTTTTCTTAAATAAGTCCCATTAACATTTCACATAATAAGGGCTTGGTGATGATTAACTCCTTGAGTTTTACCTTGTCTGGAAGCACTTTATCTGCCCTTCCATTCTAAATTGAGAGCTTTGCTGGATAGAGTAATCTAGGTTGTAGGTCCTTGCTTTTCATCACTTTGAATACTTCTTGCCAGTGCCTTCCTGCATGCAAAGTTTCTTTTGAGAAATCAGCTGACAGTTTTATGGGAACTCCATTGTAGGTAGCTCTCTTCTTTTCTCTTGCTACTTTTAAGATTCTCTCTTTATCTTTAAACTTTGGCATTTTAATTATGATGTGTCTTGCTGTTCCCCTCTTTGGGTCCAACTTTTTGGGGAATCTCTGTGCTTCCTGGACTTGTATGTCTATTTCCTTCACCAAATCAGGGAAGTTTTCTTTTATTATTTTTCCAAATAAGTTTTTAATCTCTTGCTCTTCCTCTTCTGGCGTCCCTATGATTAGGATGCTGGCACATTTGGGGATGTTCCAGAGTCTTCTTATTCTGTCCTCAATTTTTTGAATTCTTGTTTCTTTATTATGTACTGGTTGACTGTTTATTTCTTCCTTGTGTTACAAATCATTGATTTGAACCTTGATCTCCTTCTCTTCACTGTTGGTTTCCTGTGGATTTTTCTTTATTTCACTTAGTGTAGCCTTCATTTCCTCCCTTATGCATTGGCCTACTCAATGAAATCTGTAAGTATCCTTATCACTAGTGTTTCGAATTCTGCATCTGTTAGGTTGACTTCTCCATTTTGCTTAGTTCTTTTTCTGGAGTTTTGATCTATTCTTTCATTTGGGCCATATTTCTTTGTCTCCCCAATTTGGCAGCCTCCCTGCATTTGTTCCTGTGTAGTAGGTAGAGCTGCTTTGAATCCATCTTGGTGCACCTGTTATGTTGTAAGTGTAGAGCCTTAGGTATTCGCCAGGGTGAGGAACCTGCTTTGCTGCTTTGTGGTGTTATGGGGGAGGGGTCTGAGAGGGAACAGTGCTGCTTGCTGGGCTCTAGCCTTGTTTCCAGTCACTTCCTCCATTTCCCATAAGTGACTGGTAGCTTTCTAGCTGCTGCCCTGGTGCTGAATCCCAGAGAGGGTGGGTTTGCGTATGTTCTAGGGCTGTGTGGGTCCTTTAAACAAATTCTCCTGGGAGACTAGCAGTTTTTTCTGCTCCAACCCCTACTGATTTTTACAGCCAGAAGTTATGAGGTTTTATTTCCCAGTGCTGGAACCCGGGGCTGTGTGATCTGGCATGGGCCTGGGATGGCTTGCTCCCAAGGTGTCCCTCCAGGTTTTTATCCACCAAAGGTGACTGTGGAATGGCCTACTCCACTGGCCACCACTGTGCCTGCCTTGCCACTGCAGCTGCTGCACTGCAGCCTCTCTCCCCTGGATGAATATTTCCTCTTTAAATCCTTAGTTGTTGGACTTCTGACATACAGTTTGATTTTCTGGCAGTTCTTGTTGTATTTTGTTTTGAGATTTTTTTGTGATCCTTCTTATGGTTGTGTAAAGAGGCGAGGTAGAGGAGATGTCTACCTACATTTCCATCTTGGCCAGAAGTGCCTAAGTTCAATTTTTAGTCCCCACTGATATCCACCCAAATAACAACTTCACTTTCATTATGTAAATATACACTAATAAGACTTTAAGTTTTTTTTTGGTTATCAGAAATATTAAATGCAAAGGAACAAATTGCAATGTATCAGATAATATCCAATAGACATTTTCTCAGGGAAAATTAAAAAAAAATACAATTGCTGCCAAAGAGGAACAATTTAATCTGCACATGTTATTGGCTTTTCTTTTTTCCTAGATGGAATGACAGGCAGAGTGTGATCAGGGAAAGGGGACACCAAAGCTACACTGACCAAATTCCCCAGTTTGTAAAATCATCAGGGATTCTCACTATTCAGTTATGCCTGGCTGAAGACAGTGCATTTTCTTCTATGATGTATATGCCACTTTTCATTAATTCTGAGAGGCCTGTTCCTTTATAAACCAGGGTAAACAGAGTAGTGTATTGGATTAGATCTCTACCATGAATAAATTTATTTTCTAGCAAGTGTAAAAAATGAGCAAGGCCAAAACCCCCCAGAGCAGAAAATGTCACAGTGATTGTTAATACATTACTGCTCAGAGAAAGGCCTAATAAAACCCCTATTAGGATGTCATACCTGCTTACGACTGAATTCTCCAGAAAGTTTATTTGATATGTCTAAGCCAATTATCAAAGTCTTAGTGATAAGAAGCAGCTCGCTGGGTCTGAATATGTCAGAATAGAATAAGTAAATTGTGGGAATTCATGGGCCTCTGCTTTGAATAATTAACTTGGCTCTTTGTAGAATGCATACACTTTGGAAACTAATTTTCTCTTTGCACAAAGCATTTTGCCCTTGTGCTGCCTTTGAAAAGTAAACTGTTTAGCTGTAAGGTTATTCCCTTATTTCATTATATTTGTCTTGAGCTTTCTTCCCCACCTTTTGGCACACCCTTCTCCTTGCTCTTTGTCTTGGTAGCATCATTCTGACTAGACTGATATAACTTCAACTGGAAATATGATATGCAGTGATGACATTTCCTCCAAATGGAATTTAAACATTTGCTCTGCAATGATATTATAGTGCCTTGTCTGTTTTTTGAATTTTCTATGACTAAATTCCAAGCTTATTTTCAAAGGATTTGAGTATCTTTTCCCTAGGAGAGAAGCAGAGTGTTGCTTGACTAAATAATTCTGTAGATAAAAATTGGAATCGATCTTAATCTATTTGGAATCACGAAAGTCAATGATTTGGACTAGACTGGGTAATAAGTTTGTGTAAGCAACCAGGCAAAGCAAAAGGCCTTTTCTCCCCCATGAATTTCCCCTCTTAAATAAGCCAAACAGATCCCTTGTTTTGACAATGGGTAGATTAGCGTTTTTCAATCTTTGGGTTGTGGTATGCCACTCTGTGGGTTGGTGTGTGGACAAACCTCTTGTATTCAATTTCTAGCTCCTGGGTAGATCTCACAGTTGTTTTTTTTCAGTGTTGTGCACTGACACCATCCCCTTGAGACCTCACTTTCCCAATAAAGTTAGTTATAGGTCCTTTGGGGTGCTATCAGTTTACTGCTGAGGGAAAAGAATCACTGGGAAGCATGAGTAGAGACCATCAGGGCAATGTGTATTTTGCTTGTTTCATGATCCAAACTTGACATTTCTTCTTCTAGCACCCTTAGTTAGGTAACAGCAATTAATAGCTGGTGGCCACACACCTAGCAAAAGGGCCGTGAATATTACTAAGAAGTTAAAATTCATTGGAAGAAATATAGTGTACTATGTAGTTTTGAGTTCCATTTTTGGATGACTTGTTCCTATGCCATAAAACACGTCCCTCCTAACTCTCAGAAACCAATTTAAGGTTACTTATCTTTCCTAGAGGAATTGAGTTACTCTGCATCATCTTGCATTTCTGTCCATACAGAGCTTCTAATATAATCTTTTTTTTTTTTTTTAGTTATTTTATTGTTGTTCAATTACAGTTGTCCGGATTTACCACCCCCCGCCCCGACCCCAGGCAAACCCACCTCCCTCCCTTGCTTCCACCCTCCCCCTTGGTTTTGTCCATGTGTCCTTTATAGCAGTTCCTGAATACCCTTGTCCCCATTATCCCCTTCCCCCTCCCCTCTGGTTACTGCCAGATTGTTCTAAATTTCAATGTCTCTGGTTATATTTTGTTTCTCTGGTTATATTTTGCTTGCTTACCTCA
>PVJI01004112.1:0-113055 GCA_004026765.1 Micronycteris hirsuta | reverse complement strand
ATGTTTGGACGTTTACAGATGTCCTGGAGGTTTCTGAGCCCCTCCTCCATTTTTTGAATTCTTGTTGCTTCCTTCTTTTCTGGTTGGATGTTTTTTTCTTTCTGCTGGTCCACTCCGTTGATTTGAGTCCCAGTTTCCTTATCTCTATTGGTTCCCTGCAGATCTCTCCTCATTTGTTCAAGCAAGTTTGTTAATTTTTGGTCAAATTCTGAAAGTATCCTTATTACAAGGGATTTGAATTGTGCATCTGATAGGTTAGCTATCTCTTGGTCGGTTAGCTCTGGGGTTTTGATCTGTCCCTTTCTTTGGGCCATTTTTTTCCCCCTCGGTGAACCTGTTACTGTAAGGGGGCGGAGTCTTGGGGATCCCCTGTGCAGGGAAGTTCCCGGTAGTTGTGCTGGGACCGTAGCCTCTGGGGGCGGGACCTGAGCTCACAATGGCGCCTTCTCCGCTCTCCGCACCCACACCGCCTTCTGCAAGCACTTCGGGCCCCTCTGTGCTGGCTCCGGGGGTTGCTCTGGGGTTGCTGGACGAGCTTCACAGCTCCAATCCCCCGAGGGTCTCCCCAGCGAACTTTCCTATGAGGCCAGGCGTTCCTCCGGTCGCGGACTCCACCCCCTCACTTGCTCTCAATCTGCGCCGTTGATTTGCGCCCTGCTTTCTTTCAGGTTCTCTCTGCACACAAATGCAGACCTGCTGAGTCCACCGGTCTCTCGGCCCTGCTGGGTCCGGATGAGCCGGGCGCAGACCGAGCTTCAGTCGGTCCCCGTCTGGGTATGCTTCAGCCCCACGGGGACCGCCCCTCCAACCGCGGACCTGCCGTCTGCTCACCTGCTCGCCGCGGGGTCGCCGAGCGCTCTCCCTTCGCTCTGCACCTTCTGGCTCACCAAACTGGATGAATGTATCTTCTTTAATTCCTTGGTTGTCGGACTTCCTCTCAATATGATTTTCTGTCAGATCTGGCTGTGCTTGGATGTGTATATTTCTTTTTTTTCCCTTGTTTGGTTGTGTGAGGCGGTACGGTGCATTCACCTATGCCGCCATCTTAGGAAGTCCTCTCAATCTCTTCCCTTTCAAACATGATTTTAGTTTGGGGAAAAGCCTGGAGTCACAGGGCACCAAAACTAGGCTGTAAGGGGGCTGAGTCACCTGGATGATTTGATGTTTCTCAAAAAACCTCTGCGCAAAATGTGATACATGAGCGGGTGCATTGTCATGATGAAGGTGCCAATCACCATTTGCCCATAGCCACAGCCTTCTGAATCATCTGGATAGTTTCCACAGAAGAATGTTCAAGCTTAAGACAAAATCTGATGTAAATTCATTGCTCTACTCACTTATTTTGAATGCGACAGCCACACAGTACACATGCTCACTCAATAGCATCTACGACCCCTCACCTACTAGGACAGTGAAGTTGTTATTGTCCACACATGTGCGTTCCAGACCGCTCTCCTTGGCTGCCAGGCTACATCAATGTCACATAAGCTGTTCTTGTTATATTAGCAATGGCTGGGCTTTTTCCAGACAGACCTCGAATATATAGTTTTAAACTGCTGAACTTCCAAGTGTTGTGTTAAGCATAAATACATAACTAATAAAACCTCAAATTAATTTATACATTTAATACCATTTTAAACCAAATCTGAAAATTAATTGGGAAGTGTAGAAGAGGGTAGGTAAAATGATTTCCAAGTTAGCCAAAAGAATTAACAGATGAGAACAGCGCACAAAATAATGAGGAATATTGAACTCCGCTTCCAGTATTCAAATGTATAAAAATGAACATTTCAGTTCTGACATAAGAACAGGCAGACTGAAGTGAGAAAGCCCAAACACAGATCCAAACACATATGTAATTATTTAGTATATTATCAAAATGGTGGTTAATAACGGGGGAAAGGGTGGATGTTCATTCAGTAAGCAGAGCAGGAACGATGGACTAGACACCCGTCGTTACTGTAGTTACGCACTTCAGTAGTTACGGTCTCTGGGGGGTTTGCGGCATATGCAAGATTAATTACTACAACATTAGTCATGATAGTGAAAATTTCAAGCTAACCGATGGGTTCAACGGGGTTTAGATGAATAAGCCGTGGCACGTCTATGGGACAGAGTGCTCTGCAGCCACTAGAACTGATAGGTGAGAATATTTGTTGGCATAAGGAGTTCACACTGTGCTGTGTTGTTGCACTGAGGGGGAAGCAAGCTGTAAAATATTATGTGGGCTATGGCCCCAGGTTTATGCATCAAGAAAAGGAATATTTTAACCCCTACAGCATTCTAAGAAGATTAAGCAGATCCTATGAAAAGGAAAGGCCTGTGATCTAGAAACCTCGCTAGGCTCAGACCTGCACACTGGGGAGGCGTGCTGGGAGGAGCCACCACCTGCGGCTGTGGGCCCCCCTGCCCCAAATCTTTTCTTTTTAATAGAAGATTGTTCTGTAACATAACTTTCAGGTGTGCGGCATTATAATTCAGCATCTGTATATACCACATCATGTGCTCAGCACCAAAATCTAGTTTCCACCCTTCACCATGAAGTTGGTCTCCTTTACCCACTTCCTCTCCCTCCACCCTGCTTCCCCTCTGGTGAGCACCAATCTGGTGCCTGCCTCTATGAGTTTGGGGGGGGGGGGGGTTGGGGGGGAGTTGTTTGTTTCCTATTCCACATATAAGTGAAATCATACAGTATTTGTCTTTTTCTGTCTGATTTACCTCACTTAGCACAATTCCTCAGGATCCTCCCATGTTGTTGCAAATGGCAGGATTTCATCTCTGTTTGACTGGGTCATATTCCACTGTATATGTGCACAACATCTTTTTCCGCTAATCCATCAATGAACACGTGTTGTTTCCATATCTTGGCTATTGTAAATAATGCCGCAATGAACATAGGGGCACAGATCTTTTCAAATCAGGATTTCATATCCTTTGGATAAATACCCAGCAGTGGAATTGCGGGGTCATACGGTAGCTCTATTCTTCAGAGTATGGAGGAACCTCCATACTACTTTCCATAGCGGTGCCCTAACTTCCATTTCCACCAAATTTTCTTCATCACAATGATGTAACACACTAAACACTTTCTGTGAGTAGGTTTCTTCTTTAGAGAGGAAACAAGGGGGAACTTTTTCCAGCCCTGTCAGAGCAGAAGAGGGACAACACAGACCGCAAAGGTGCACAGGCATTGGGGGCACATGGGCTGCCGGGCGGGCAAGTCCTTGGGGTTGACGGAGTTCACGGGGAGGCTTAGGGCTTTTGCCCCCTTGGAACGGGTGGGATCAGAGTACCTCTAAAGAGCAAGGGCACCCACACTGACACGTAAACAAAAAGACAACAGCACAAACACACACATTTGTGATCATAGCATCACAGCCCAGGATGGCAGCCAGCCAGGCCTGACGACCTGGGCAGCGTCCACAGCTCACTCACCGCCTCTGTGTCGGCCTGAGTCACCAGGGCACGGGCTTCGGTCAGCACTAAATGGACACAGCACATTACATGAGTGTCAGCCAGGGCATAGCAGGTGACAGAGTGAGTTCTGTTTTCCTGCTCCGTAATCTGGGGCCTGGTTTCTCACTAACTGGGTGAATCAAAATACTAGGTGGGGGTAGCGGGCTGTGGTAGCTGATTCTGTCTGCCCAGTAAGCTCACTCTGGTTTAAAGGGAAGAGTCCTGTGACTCTAGTCTGGGATTGATAGAGAAACACTGGGAGAAACTGGCTGACTTTCTACTGCAGCTGCTAACTCTTGGGCTGCTGGTACTTGTTTCCCCACAGGGAGGAACATCTGTGTGCCGCAGGAGAGGACGGGACCAACATGCGCAGAGAAGCAGAGACCCCAGTGGAGAGACACCCTGGCAGGGTCACATCCATTCTGGACCCAAGGCTTGGCTCCTCTCTGAATGTTTCACTGTCCCTCCCTGGCATAGGAGCTACTAAACCCCCTTTTGCTTAACCGTGTTTGAGTTAAGGTCATTACAACCTGCATGTCCAGCCCACCCCAGTGACTTGGTCTCCCTATCTATTTATCTTACTAAGGATGCTGCAGAGGTGAACAGAATGGGACACTAAGATAGGGAGGCATCTGGGCCAGACCATCTCTGAGGCCCCTCCCAGGAAGTCCTCACAGGCCCCAGGTCTCTGAAAGCAGGGAATCTTACTTCCTCACTGCCCTAGCCCCCTTCCTTAGCCTCACTCTGGAAAGCCAGGGACACAGTGAAGAGAGAGGCATTTTCGAGGCAGGGGGAAGGAGTCCCCTGCTCCTAGGATGCTGAGTCCCTTGTGCCTGAACAGCTAAAGGAATAGGATGTTCTGGGCCCTCAGGGTGGAGGCAGATGACACAGACAGATGGCCTACCCTTGTCCTCACCCTCTGCCCCATCAACCTCTCCTGGCCCCCCGGTCCTGGTCATTAAAAACCACTCTACTCCATTTGAATTACCCTGGGATGAGGCTGCTCAGCACAGTCTAACAGGCCGACATTCTCAGCCCAGGACTGATTCTTATTAACTCAAAGTGCAGGAGGCAAGTCTGGGACCCCAGATGGCAAACGGGCTTACACGATGAGCAGCCGTCCACAAAGCCCTCCCAATTCCCTGGTACCTGCTAAAGACAGTTTGTCAGCCCTGCCAACTGCTCCTCTCAGCTGCGGAGTCATGGCTAAACCACAGGCCCCGCCCCAGCAGGCCCCCAAGCCATCCTGACAGAAACGCGAAGCAGGGCCCTCGCTCCGCTGGCGGCTCCCGGACGAGGTTCTCACGCAACCAGTGGAGCCCTGGGCCCTCTCCCCGTGCCCTCCTCGGGGAAGCAACCAGACAACTGCTGATATTTCCTCTCACACCTACTGTGTGGCCGCAGGCATTGTGCCAAGGGCTTTATTTTTGTATCTCATTTAATTCTCAGAACAAGATTATGGGGCAGGCGATTCTATTATCCCAAGGCCAATTTTATTATCAAGGTCACACAGCTGCTAATGAATCAAGGACTTAAACCCGGGTCTTGTTGAGCCCTATCAGGTTTCTGGCCTCCCACTCCACCCCACCCCCGAGGCTCTTGTTTTGAGCTGGACAGTCCTTCCAGGGCCACGCAGCTGCGCCCACACTTCCCCAGTGTCAGCCCTGGAGGGCACTGACAGGAACTGTGTGCTGTCTGCCCCCACTGCTCCCAGACCACAGCTCTGGCCCTGTGGGAGCCGTGCCTCCACCCACCGCCTCCAGCCACCCTGTGCAGCCAAGTAGAGGCCAAACCCAGCCCACTGCAGACTAGGCCCTCAGCTTTGCTACAAAGGAAGATTCCAGAAGTCAGGAAATCTAGTTCTAGTCTTCACTTCCCTAAGCTGTGGGACTTGCAGCACAGAGCACGGGTGCCCTCCTCTTCTTCACAGGCACACAGCTAGACACTTGCCAACCCCCTGGAGTTCGGTGTGGCTTTGGATTCCTGGTGAATGGAATGTGAATGCAAATGCTATGCAGGCCACCCAGGCCTCTTACCCAACCACCAGCGGAGTAGAGTCAATTCCAAAAACCTATAGGAGGCTGTGCCACAGATGGAAGGAGGCTGGGTCCCTGAAAGACTGTGTGGAGTGGAGCATTCCCTCCTCAGCCCCCTTGCAGCCCACCAGCAACTGTGACACGGGCAAGAAACAGCATTTACTTTTCGCCACCCACGTTCGGTGGGCATTGCTGTGGTGGTCAGTCTACTCTGACTCTGTCCTTACACAGCAGCCTGCACACTGGGGCGTGCGTCAGAGTGCCCTGCAGCCGGGGACACAGCCTGCGGGCTCCAGCCCGGAGCTTCTGACTCCCCAGACCTGGAGCAGGGCCACAGCACCTGCACGTGTAACAAGCTCCCAGGCTGCGGTTCAGGGACCGCACGCCAAGAGCCACTGTACTCTTGGCTAAGCTGCCGCGCTGGAATCGCTGTCTCCGTTCCACTGAGGACACGTACCAGTTGCTAGCTCTCTCATTTGCACTGTGCTGCCTTCACGCTGAGCTACATCGTCATGTGCCCTGCACCTGCCCACTTTCTCGCCCACGGTGTCCTGCGAGTCAGTGTCATCAGAGGGAAGGACATTCCTTGGAATGGAAAGCCTGGGCTATAAACCCAGCTCTGCCACTCAGCAGCTGTCCTGGTAAGGCAAGTTCTGTTCTGACCCTGGGCAAGTGCAGTTTCCACTCATGTAAAACAGAGAAAATAGGGTTAGTTCTCTCCTGTTACCTCAATCCCACACGTACACTACCAGCCCAGCAGTGCTGGGCCCACAGAAGTTGTTAATGAGAATGTTGGGCTGTCGCACTTTAGTAGCAGCTACTTAGGATTAAAGAAAAGAACTCTGGTCCCAGATGCCCCCGTTCCAGCCTTGCCCATGAGAACCACAGTGGACACTCGCCCCTCCTGCTGCCTCCAAGGTCAGTGGCTGACATCTATCCTGGTGCGGCCTTGGGGAGCGAGGAAGAGTGTGGGGTGAAAACAAAGACCTTTGCCAGGAGCAGGGATTGTGTTGCAAGGAGGAAGAGGGGAGAGGTCATCAGCCAGGGGCTGGTGACACCCACACTCCAGTTTCTTAGAACTTCTATTATGGATTCTCTTTCACATGGGTTTACCGCCAAAATCCTCCCACTCCTGCAGTTACCCAGAATCGCTTAGAGACACACAAAAGGAAGGTAAATTCACTCCAAAATGCAATTGTGCTTGAGATTTGAATTCACACATTACAAACAACAGGAGTTCCAAGAACTGTTCAGAAGGGAAAGGGAGAAGGACTCCAAAACCTGTCCTGACAGCTGTTCTAAGGAGATGTTACAATGTCTTGGTTAGGAACTAAGATGGTCAAGATGGCAGTGTAGCCCTGGCTAGTGTGATTCTGTGGCTTGAGTGCCGGCCTGCGAACCAAAGGGTCACTGGTTCAATTCCCAGTCAGGGCACGTGCCTGGGCCTGCGGCCTGGTCCCCAGTGGGAGGGTGTGTGAGAGGCAACCACACATTGATGTTTCTCTCCCTTTCTTCCTGCCTCCTCTCTCTCTAAAAATAAATAAATAAAATCTTTAAAAGTTAAAAAGAAGATGGCAGTATAGGTAAACATGGCTCTCCTCCTTGCACAAACACATCAAAATTACAGCTAAACTATAGAGCAACCATCCTTCAGAACCATCATAAATCAAGCTGAATGAAAGTCCTGCAACTACAGAATTGAAGAAGAAACCACACTGAGACTGGGAGGAGGAGCAGAGATGTGGAGCAGGCTGGCCCAACACCCATGCGTGGCGGATAAAAATCGGGGGGGTATAGCAAGAGGGTCCCAGCCCCGCACCATTTACCCCAGCCTAGGTTCCAGTGTCAGGAGGAGAAGTCTCTGTAATTCGTGTCTGTAAAAACCAGTGGGATGGAGGGCTGTGGAAGACAGAAACTACTGGAATCCCACACAGTTTCTCTAAAGGGCCTGCGCACAGTCTTACTCAGGCTCACTCTCTCTGAGCTCCTGGGTGGGGGCTGCAGACTGAAAGGCATTGGAGACATTCAGGGAGGAAGTAAATTGTCCAGCATCAGGGAGAGAGCTTTGGAGCAGCTTCCTCCTTGACAGAAGTGATGGCAGAGTCCATTGTTCATTTTCTGAGCACCGCCCCCCGCCCGCCCTCAGAGCCACAGAACCAGCAGGCAGGTGCCGTATCTGAGACTCCCTCAGCCTGGCTCACACTGTTTGCCCCACTCTGGTGATTCTCTGAGGCCCTGCCCTACCCAACTTGTAGGCCTACCCAAGCTGTTTCCAGGGGCTTTTCCATATAATGGCTTGTCTTGACCCATGCTTCAGATTTCCCTAAATTCTCTCAAGCAAGCAGCCTCTGGCATCAGCAAGCCCCATATATCTCACTAAGTTGCCCCAGGCCCGGCATTAGCAGCAGCCGGCCTGTTTCACAGTTTGGCCTCCCCTGGGTACCTTCAAGCCCAGCACAAGTAGCAACCATCTGCAGATCACTTTGTAGCTAATGCTGTATGACTCAGGGCAGAACACAGGCAGTGGCTGACCTTGCACATGCCAACAGCAATCAAGGCTCAACTACAAGAGGAGAGGGTACACAGCCCACATGATTGGCAGAGCTTGATACCCAGCTTGGGTAATAGGGGAGGCTATGCCATTGGACCCTACAGAACACTTATTACATTAAGCCACTCTATCAAGCATGGGAGACATAGTAGTTCTACCTAATACATAGAAGCAAACACAGGGAGGCTGCCAAAATGAGGAAACAAAGAAATATGGCCCAAACAAAAGAACAGATCAAAACTCCAGAAAAAGAACTAAACTATCAAGTTTAAGTTCTATATATCAGATGCAGAGTTCAAAACATTGGTTATAAGGATGCCCAAGGAACTTAGTGTCAACTTTAACAACACAAAAAAGATCTAGCCAGAAATGAAGGATACACTAATTGAAATAAAAAACACTTTATAGGGAATCAACAGTAGAGTGGATGAAGCCAAGAATCAAATCAGAGATCTGGAATATAAGGAAGTAAAAAAAAAAAAGACTAATCAGAATAGCAAAAGGAAAAAAAAGGATAATGTAAGGAGCCTCTGGGGCAACTTCAAGCCTACCAGCATTTGCATCAGAGGGGTGCCAGAAGGACAAGAGGAAGAGCAAGAAATTGGAAACCTATTGGAAAAAACAATGAAAGAAAACTTCCGTAACTTGTTAAAGGAAATGGACATACAAGCCCAGGAAGCACAGAGAGTCCCAAACAAGAGGGACCCAAAGAGGCCCAATTCCACACACATCATAATTAAAATGCTAAATGTTAAACACAGAGAGAGAATCCTAAAAGCAGTTAGTTACCTACAAGGGAACCCCCATAAAACTGCCAGCTGATTTCTTAAAAGGAACTTTGCAGGCTAGGAGGTACTGGCAAGAAATATTCAAAGGGGTGAAAAGTAAGGGCCTACAACCAAGATTACTCTACCCAGCAAAGATGTCATTTAGAAATGAAGGATGGATAAAGAGCTTCCCAGACAGGAAACAACCAGAGGAATTCATCACCACCAAAACATTATTATATGAAATGTTAAAGAGTCTTCTTTAAGAAAAAGACCAAAAATATTAACAATAAAATGGCAATAAATACATATCTATCAACAATTGGATCTAAAAAAAAATAAACAAGCAGAACAGAATCAGAGATACAAAGTTCTTTTTGATGGTTGGGGAGGTGGGAGGGATCAGCAAAAAAGGTGAAGGGATTAAGAAGTACAAACAGGTAGTTACAGAACAGTCATGGGGATATAAAGTACAGCATAGGGAATAGAGTAGCCGAAGAACATATATGCAGGACCTATGGACATGAACAATGATGTGGGGATTGCCTGAAAGAGTCAGGGGCAAGTGCTGGGTGGAGGGGGACAAAGGGGGAAATTTTGAGACAATAATAATAGCATAAATAATAAAATGTAATAAAAAAAAAAAAGTAGATCTTGCCCTTGATGGTGTGGCTCAATGGGTTGAGCAACAGTCTGTGAACTAAAAGGTCACCGATTCAATTCCAGGTCAGGGAACATGACTGGGTTGCAGCCCAGGTCCCCGGTTGGGGCTGTGCGAGAGGCATCCAGTTGATGTTTCTCTTGCATGTCAGTGTTTCTGTCCCTCTCTTTCTGCCTCCCTCTCCCTTTCCCTAAGAAATATTTTTTTTTTTTTAATTTTCAAAAGACCTCTTGGTTAGATGAAAGGTTTAACTTTTAGAACAGGTGACTTGATGTTCTATTGACTATGGAGTTGATACTGTCCTCAAAGCCCAATGGGTGGATGGTGGTGCCCTCCGCTGAGGAAGTCAGGAGAAGCAAGTTGGCTTATGGGAAACATTTGGGGTTGGGGAAGAGAAGAAAAATTCACTTTTGGATCCAGTGACTGAGGTGCCCATAGGAGTGGACGGGGATACAGTCTAAAGCAGCTTGGCTGACACCGGGGCTCTCTGAGCAGCAGACAGCCTGCGTCATCCATCCATTCGTTACTGAGAGGGCAGCCAGTGCCTCCAGGACGCCTCCCACAATGGCTGCCCCTTACCTAGGGCACCTGGCAGATACCCTGGCCCCCAGGCTCCACTCTGCAGTAGGAGATTGGCTCCTCTGCATTCATTGCCAAGGTCCTATTTTAAAGTGAGTTCTGCCAGGTGGACAGGAGTGGAAGGAAATTTGGATAAGCAAAACAGGTTCTGGGCGTGTCCGGTGGAAAACAATGCGTTGTTTAGAGCACGCCCTTCCACTTCCCTGATTCTGATTGAGACTTCCACTGGCTTTGAGCTCTTTTACAACTCTGTTGTCAAGTTCACGGAAAGCACTTCTTGTCTATGGGCACGCCTTTAGCACATCCTAATGAGGCTCAATTGACCTCTCCCCACTCCTGAAAAAAAAAACCGGCAGTCTCTTCCTTTACTTCACATAGGTTCATTGTGATTTCTCCTTTATACTGGTTGTTAATCTTACTACCTCCCTCATTTAATTAGTGAATTAAGTAAAGTATTTCATGTATGCATATATATTTATATAAGTATATATTTACATATATTTGGAAAATTATCTGTAACAGGGCACAGGAAAGACTACTGCCTCTCAGAGAAGGAAAGACTTGCCATGGCCCCTGCACGCCCAGCCCCATCCATAGAACCCCAACAGGAAGGGGTTTGCAAACCTCCAGGGCAGGGCGCTTGGTCCCTCGCATAGACCACGCCAGTTCTTTTCATATTGGACCACAGCTGTGCAGATTTTTAAAAGCAGAAAAGAAAACCAGATGTACAACTAAAAGAAAACACGTCCCCACCCTGCCACCACTACACCACTACAGATGACACTGCTGGTGCCCGAAGAATCACCTGCGAACACAGGGCCAGCGACCCTGGGCTGTCTGCACAGGGAGGAGAGAGGACATGTGGGCTGGGCGTTGCCACCAAGGTGAGACCACTGGGCTCACACTGCCTTAGAACAGAACCTGGATGGAGACAGTTTACCTGGCTGACTTCCTGATCTTGGGGGACTTCCAGCATGTTTCCACACGTAAGACTTTTTTCCTGGAATGTGGAGGGAGGCATGGGCCGGCCCCATGCAGGGCCCACGCCCCCGTCTCTCTCTCACACAGGTACACACCCCCCAAGTCCTCCATCCAAACACGATGTCCTGCCATTTTCAGAACATGTGCAATGCCTGCTTCCAGGCCCTTTTCTCTTTCTCATTGCAAGCTACTCTAAACCAACCCCCTTTCTCCACAGACTACCCTCCTGGGCCTCCCACAGGCAGGCTGAGGCCCCTCTGCTGGCTCCCTTGGACCGGTCTCTGCAGACAGCCCCAGGCCCCTTGGCACATGAGGGCCACTTTGCTTCATCTGGAGACTCCAGGGGTAACTTCTTGGGTTGTGTAGGTTTCCTGTAGGACCCACACTGCAGGAAGCAACCCCTCTTCCCCCTCCCCACCCTTATGACACAGAAAGCAAACAGACCTTGAACTCTAAATGTCTGTTGGAGGCTCCCCGAAGACCTTAAAGCCTTATTCCTTAAAAAAAAAAAAAAAAAAAAAAAAAAGCAGGGAAGTGGGTCATTTATTTCAGCTTGAGGTGTGTCACATGTAACCCAGGTGGCTCAGCCCTAAGGGAAGTGGTAGATACTGACAAAACCTCTTCGATAATTACATTAGCAATAATGTTGGGATATATACTAAGTAATCTGGTCCTATGATAAAATGCTTTACCCACCTCATCTCATTTAATCCTTGAAACAAATGCATGTGGGAGGCTTGAAAAGGTTAAATAACTTGCCAAAGGCCACAGGGCTAGTGAGTTAGGTGACTAAGCAGTCAATACCAGCTTTCAAGTTTACCAGCTCTTCGTTTCTATTCATCGCATACTCCTGAAACCCATAAAATAAAGATAATTATCTCCACTTTGCCAAGGAAGAAACTGGGGCATGGAGGTGTTTGGGGTGTTTTTAAGCCCAAGCTCAAACTCAGGCTCAGCACTCTTCCCCAGCGCAGGCTCTACCCCAAAGGGCTCTGCCTGGAACAGAGGAAAAGGAAGATCTCACACGGTCCCACCCTGTGTCCACCGGGGAGGCACCCTCACAGAGCTGTGACCACCCACTCCCTTCCCCACTCACTCCCCGGCCGCCTGACGTGGGACACGCGCCTGGCTCTCAGGGGAAGTGGCCGTGCAGGCAGGCCGAGCCCACCAGAGAGCGCGCCCTTCTCCAGCCGCAGCAGCAGCCCCGCCGCCAGGGGCAGGCAGTGGGCTGTCTGGACCCCAAGCCCCATCACAGGGCACTAGGGCACACGATGCGATGAGGCTTCTCCCAACATCGCAAAGGACACATCCTGGAGCCACAGCCAGGCTGGCAGGTGCCAGACTTGCGTCTGCCTAGGCTCTGCGGCTCACTGAACCTCGACAGCAGCACTGAACCTCGAGTGTCCTCACCTACGCATGAGGTGCCACCCTAAACCACTATCCCACGTGACCAGCCCTCTCCCAAGGCAAAGGCAGAAAGCCCAGTCTCCCAGAGGAAGCTGTGCTGAGACCTCACCCCCCGCAAGCACCCCTGAGGCCCAGAACCAGCCTGCAGATGCTCAGGGCACCCTTGCCACACACCAGCTCTGGCCCGGCCCTGAGGACCCGCTCATTACAATATCAGCCCACCATCCTGGAGAACTTCGAAAACAAGTTTTTCTTACAAACCCTCCTCAGAAGTAATCCCAATAATAAAATACCATTGGGCTTTTATGAGCACTTGTAAGAGCAAAACCAATTAAAACATCCATCCACAGACGTGTGGCAGGTTGTTGGCAGCCTCCTCAGTGTTCACCCCCTTCGCCAGGGGCCTGCTACCCTGCCATGCGGTCTTTCCCTCGATGGCTTCACCTTCATGCTGTCCCCTTCAGTGGGGCCCGAGGTTGACCCTGGAGGGTCTCCCCTCCCTCTGCCTGGGGTGATGAAGACACCGTGGGAGGCAGAGCAGAAGGAAACCAGATCCTGCTGGCATCACTGAGCCACTCAGATCAAGCGAACCCTGAAACTCACCCCGCCGCTGGACTTTCCAGTTTCAGGAGCCAAACACCTCCCCTCATTGTTTAGGCCGGCTTGAACTGGGTTTCTGTTACCTGGGACTGTACACACACTCCCCCCGCACACAGCGAGGTTCATTCACGCGTGGCAGTCCTGCAAAGGACAGTGTGACCATGGAGATGTGCCGTGGATGGGGATGCACCGGTGGAGAAATAGTTTCAAGGCACATTAAGTAAAATGAATTGCAGAATACTTGTAAAATATGATTCTCCTTTGTGTGAAAGACATCTGAATGTGCATGGGTATTTTCTGGAAGGGAACCAAATTGTGGCTGCCTCTGGGGAACAGAAGACATACTTTGTACTCTCCTATGCTTAAATTGCTTTTACTTATAAATTTTAAAAAAGAGAGACTAGTGTAAAAGTCTTTTGAGGCAGTAAAATTACAGTCCAAGGTGATAATTTATTCTGGAACTTATTAAGCCACGCTTTTGAAGCCCCTGCGAAAAATGAGATGTCGCGCACAGGAAGAAAGCAGAGTGAAGAAACGATCGTCTCTGACCTGTGTCAGGAGAACACACTTCCTCCTTCTCTGAGCCTGGGCTCTCTCAAATTGCTGACTTCACCAGAACAGGATTTACTTAAAGATATCCTTCATTTTTCCTTCCTCCTGAACCTGTACCGCAGTTCCCAAACGACAGTGCCCACTTCAGGATTTTCTGGGGCACCCTGGAGGCCCCCAAAGCATTTTCAGAATGAACAAAGCCTTTACTGCAGCCTTTGAAGAGGAAAAGCCAGGCCGTGCTGACTTAAATAAGGAGCTAAAAAGGCCCTAAAGGTGGACAGCTCTCCGGACTTTTGGAGGTGCGCCCAAATGAGTAACAGTGCTACCAGAGGCCCAGGCTGCCCTGGAAGGCCGGGCAGCACCCACTTGGATGACAGACACAAGAGAAGCACCCCTACCAAGCTCCACGCCTGGGGACAGGTTAGCACAGATTAGGGGCAGACGACCTAAAAACCCTGTGGCCTGTGGACATACCTTGAGCATGACCCCAGAGGTCCTCTCTCCTCTGCTGGCCTTAGATCTAGACTCTCTGGGGAGCTCTCCCCTGGGGATCCCTAAGGTCACAGTGGCAGCCACTGTACAGCAAGTTATGCCCCGGAGAAAAGGCTGTGTCCAGAACTCGGACACCCCACACAGAGAGCCCACTTGCTTTGCAGACAGGGAGCCAGCTGCCCAGAGCCAGGGCCTCGGGTGCGGGGTGGGGCTGAGGCAACATCATGCTCCTCCCCAGAGGCTCCCAAAACAAAACTCAGCCCCTGAGTCTAGGTTTAGAGGCAGGGATCAGCACTCTGGCTTTTTTTTTTCTTTTTAAAGATTTTATTTATTTATTTTCAAGGGAAGGGGAAGGGAAGGAGAAATAGAGGGAGAAAAACATCAATGTGTGGTTGCCTCTCACATGGCCCCCACTGGGGACCTGGCCCGCAACCCAGGCATGTGCCCTGACTGGGAATCAAACCGGCGACCCTTTGGTTCGCAGCCCGCGCTCAATCCAGAGCTACACGAGCCAGGCTCAGCACTCTGGCTTTCTTTAAATGCCTGTCGCCTGCCAGAGCCCAATTAACAGGACAACCTTCAGGAAACCTTCTCAGGCTTGCCCTTGCTCACAGGAGCCAATTGGAGCTTTAGAATTCAGGGCTGGCAGGCGCCAAACCTCCCATTTTATTTGCAGGTACAGGATCTGGGGCAAGGCTTCCAAATCCTTGGCAGTAACTTACCTTTCTCCAGTTCTCAGGTTTGGGGCACAAAACTGTCTTCCTCAGAGATGTTCTGGTAACTGAACAATTTTATTTACCATTAGTGACTCTGAGCTCTTTCTGTGTTCCATAACGGTTCTTTATCCATTGATTTTTATTGTTATTCATGTAGGGAAACTGTGCCCAGGTTTCTCCTGCACCTGTGCAGATGGTTTTCCTGCCAATGTCCAGCCCTGCCCTGTGGGCAGTGGGAGCCCCTGGAGACTGGTGAGCTGGGCAACGGCAGGTGTTGACAAGGATGGGCGGGCGAGGTCGGGGGTCTGGCAAGCCTGGGCCACAGAAGTGGAAGATTCTAAGGAGGGGAAGGCTCAGAGTGTCAGGCGCTGCAGAGGCCAGGGAGGCGCTGAGTTGAGTAACAGGGTGAACCGCAGAAGGGAAATGCAGAGGCCCTGCCCTGGCCTCCACCCGAGTCTGAGAGGGCAGGGGTGGGTGGGATTCAGGGAAGGCTGGGTGAGGAGCGGCAGCCAATGTACAGTAAGTGATCTCCCGGAGAAAAGGCTGTGTCCGAGTTCTCACCACCCACCCCCCCCCAGAAAGCCCGCTTGCTTTGCAGAGCAGGGAGCCAGCTGCGCAGAGCCAGGGCCTCCAGTGCAGGGGAGGGGGGGGGGGCAGAGCGCATGTTTGCTGGAGACCCCCACGTACACACCACTCACCCTAGGCTTCTTTTCTACTCTCATCCAACTACGCGGTCCGATGCAATTGCTAAAAATGGCCTGAAAGTTGTATAAACTAATTGGAAAACAAACCCAGCTCCAGACTTTCCCCATGAACTAGGCCGTGACCTGTGAAAAGACTTGTAAGGGGTCCACCCACCAGGTCCACCTGAATAAAGGGAGCAGGAGCCATCCAGGAGCTGCTGGTGCCCGCGCACTGGCAGGGACGGTCTGGGGCCGTCAGCTTCCCCCTGGGCAGGCTGGGTCAGAGGTGCCTGCGGAGGGGGGCACGCCACTAACCCCCACCGCAGATAGGCCAGCAGGTCCAGTTCCAGCTCAGTGTCCCCAAGCTATTTTGCCTGGGTCATACTGCCTGGGGCTGGGCAGAGATGACCTAAAATAACATTGATCCCTCCCCTGGGCCTACGAGTCGAAGTTCCTCTGTCTGCACTCCTAGCGGGGCAGCGCCAGGCCGCTCGCCAGCCCGCACCCGCTGTAACCGCCACACAAAGGACGACAGAAAGCGGCGCACAGAACCAGAACAAATCACTTGATAAAATGTACTTCAGATGCGCCAACTATGGACGGCCTTGCCCACTGACCTCCCATCATGTCTCACCACACCCTGCAGCGCTGGTTCAAGTTTACCACGGAGATGCTTAATGCCATCTTGATGTGACCCGAAACAAAAACCACCAAAACAACAGCATTATTATAAAGATATATTCCATAAAAGAGTTTGGCAGTCAAAGAAAAGCATCACACTTCCTAAAAACACAAACATTCTTCTTCACCTAGTCTACAGAAAAAACTGTAAAAAAAAAAAAAAGAAAAAATATAACAATATTATCAACAAACACGCACCAGTATACACCACACTAGCATGTACACGTCAGCAAGTCATTGAAGGTAGCACTCAATCCCTGAACAATGAGGACAGAACGTGTACAAGATCCAGAAAAGCATTAGAAACTAGCCCAGCCCAAGATGCACAGATGCTCAGCTATCCCTGGGGGGCTCAGTACACAAGACAGACTTCATTTCTAAGAACAAGCCCAGAATAGCCCTGACAGGAAGAAGGGTGGACATGGTGGCCACAGATATCCCAGTCGGGGAGGAGGGAGTCACCTCAAAAGTTAGCAAAAAGACGTCCTGAGCTTCTCCACAGCTGCAGGCCCGGGTCTGCGGCTTGGCACAGGGGGCTGGCCACAGAGCTTCTCTCTCTGGGGACGGCAATGCCAGGCTGGCTGGCCGGCCCTTAGCATGTGGCCTCGAGAGGAGCCCTGGCCGAAGGGTTCAGGCTGGCTGTCTCTGGCTGGGCTCCTCGGCCTTGCAGTGAAGGAGGAGTCGGTATTCAAGTTCCAGGTGACAGCTTCAGTAGCACCAAGACCAGAAGACAGTGAGGCCAAGCTGGAGAGGGCAGTGTGAGCACTGGGCGTGCACAGAGGGGGCGTGCACGTGTGACCTGGGTTGTCAGGGATGGGATGGAGAACCTGATGGGGTTGGTCCTGGAGACACTCCAAGGAACTAAAAGGGATGACTTCGGTCCCAGGCACTACGTAAGGCTGCCTACAGGAGAATGCCAGAGGAAATGAAGAGATGGTGTGGGAACATTTTTACCCTATAAATAAACTATTTACATACTATAACAAAAGGAGAGCCCACTCTCAGAGAAGAACCACACCCGTGGTCCCCCTTGTGCCTTCAGGGCGTAATGCTATGGAGACTGGGGGCAGTTCTCGGCCGGAGGGCAGCAGGCCAGGCACCCCGCGCCCCAGTCCATGCACTGGCTCAGGCTCACTTCACTTGGAGGTGGCTGAGGATCCTGCAAACACCAGACTCGTGCAGACACTGCAGAGCACCCCCTCAACCTCCGAGGTTCACTTGCTCCCCTCCCCTCCTCAATTACAGGCAGCACCCCTAGGCTGCTGGGAGAAGTCTTGCCATGTCTGCTGGTCCCTTACCCATGTCCTATTCACAAAGGACATGCTGCCCCCAGGCCAACCCCGATGTCAAAAGTGGGGAGGAGGCCAGGGCGCCCTGCAGATACATGTGTGCTCTGGGGAACTGAGTCCAACCCTCCCTGCAGCCACAGGAGCCAGCTGTCCCTCAGTTACCACCCCCACCTAAAGACACTCTGTCTCTGGGTGGACCCCAGCAGGGATCTTGGTCACAAGTTCCTTCAGTTAAGAAGAGGTCTCGCGGTCTTCAGCACCAGCAAGCAGGATCAAAGAGGTCACGTCACGCTGATGCTGAAGACAGGGTGCTGGCTCTGGCAAGGGGGTGTCCGCTTCTCTCCCTCTGGATGTAGAGTTGACGACAGTGGAGGGCTCCGGCCTCCACAGTGTGGCTCAGCTCTGCTTGCTCACTTCGGCTCTTCAGAAGTGATGGCCAGCCTTCACTGCCTCGATGTCTGAGATCAGGGTCTTTGCCAGGAAGATGCCAAATATCTGAAACAGGCCAGCAGAGGCAGTGGCCGTCAGTGTTGGAACACAAGGGGGGGCAGGCTCAGACAGCAAGGCCCCGCGGGGCGCCCTGTAACCCACTCCCACGGCACAGAGACTGAGGACGCTGCAAGAGTAACCACCGAGCACGTGGCAACACAAGACCGGCCCACCACAAAAAGTGAGTCCCTAGAGCCCTCAAGGGGCGAGGAGCGGACATCATAGAAGCAACGGACCCTGCCCAGCCTCCAGCACCACTAGGCATGTCACATATCACGGGCCGAGACACACCTCGTGCCCAGAGTTAAACTAAAGATAACAGGGTCACTCTGACTGGTTCTGATTCCCAAAATAATAAATCCTGAATGTGTCCTGTAAACCTGGACTCCATAATAAAACCAAAGTTGTCCGTGCTTCTGACTCTGCTGGTACCTGAGGCTACGTCCTGACCTTAGCACCAGATTATCATGCAGGAAGACTGATTTTTCTCTACCAAGAACAGACTAATGTGAACTTGGTCACCTTAGGAATTTTGCTTTTTCCCCCCTTTAAATTTTTGTGGTTTGTTATTTGATGACTCAGTCCTTCTGAGGTCTGATTCCTTTGCCCACTTTGCAACAAATTTTTTTTCTTTCCTCTTCTAGAAGCTTGGATCTCTTAGCCTTCCTTTGAGATCACTCAACACATTGTTGAGTGAAGGAGGAAGGAGTACATGGCTGGCTGGCTGGCAGGCCCAGGTCCACCTCAGTCACCCTGTTCAAGGTAAGGTCAGAGCCACACATTTTCTAAACGGTGTGTTTGCTATGCAGCAGCAGCAGCAGCAGCCCGAGACACTCCTGGGGGCTGCCAGCTTCTCCCCACGAGCCCTGGGCATGCTGGGAAAACTCTAGGCTTCTCTGACTCACTGAGTTCTTGACTTTCTCCTGCCAGGTCCTCTCCTAACGGACACTCGCCAGCCTACACACCCCAAGACTCACTGCCCACCTGGCCACCGCTGCCTTCCCACATGTGAAATCTGCCACAAATGAACAGGTGCAGCCCGAAGGGGCAAGGAAGCCACAGGGGCCGTGAGAACAGACCTGCAGCAGCGAGATGGCGATGAAGATGCCAGCCACGATGTAGATGTTCCGTGGGAGCCAGCCCTCCAGCGCCTGGATGCAGCCTTTCGTGAAGATGAACTCGTCCCACTTGCTCTTCAGCTGCGGGAAAACACCACAGTGGCCTGAGCCCACAACCTGCAGACGTCCCCACCCTGCAGCAGGCTCCGTCAGGGAGCACGGGGGCAGGTGCCCAGGACAGACAGAACTCTTTAGGACGTACTTGGACTTGTCTCGGTCTCTGCCCCTACCCTGGGCAGTCTGCATCAGTAACCTGCCTAACCAAGCCTATGACCTTTAACCCATTTGTGTTTGGGCCGCCACAGATTTAAAGATCACCTTGTACAACAACACCTCCACTGCCCACAGCTGGAGAACGGGGAGGGGCCTTGAGTGCCTGGAGAAGGAACTGTGTCTTTAGAGAGAGAAACTAGGAGAAGGGGGTTCAGCGTCTTCCAAGTCAGAGGATTTGGCTAGAGGAGGAAGGGACAGTGGCTTCTCCAAGTGTGTCCCTCAGTCCAAGTAAGCGTGGCTCCAGAGGCCAGAGCCACAGGGACCGTCACAAGCCCTGGATTCCACAATGAAGCCAAGGCTGCCCCTGATTCTGACTGTGCTGGTCCCAGGCACTAGCAGAGCTGGGTCAGCACATGGGGATCTCATCCGCCCACACACAGCCCACCCTCACCCACCTTCACACAGCACAGCAGGCCTGCCCCCTCCACCTCCACTGCGGCAGCACTGTTGGCACATTCATCCCCTCTAGTGGTGTTAGCAGCTGAACTACGTTCCCCCTAAAACTCACATATTAAACGCCTGACTCCCAACACCTCAGGATGAGACTGTATTTGGAAACAAGGTGTTCAGAGGTGAACAGATTAAACTGAAGTCACTGGGGTGGGCCCTAATCCAGTGTAACTGGTGTCTTGATAAGAAGAGCCTCAGAAGAAACCAAACCTACAGACACCTTGATCTTGGACTTCTAACCTCCAGGATACTGAGAAGATACATTTCTGCTGTTTAAGGTACATAATCTGTGGAACCTCTGTCATGGCAGCCCTAGCACCCAACACAAGTGGCGATCAAATTCATAACTGGAAAAGCTGCTGCTGAGACGGGAATGGAGGTCAATGAGAAGGACCTGAGGCTTCCCAAACGAGAGGGGCACATCCTGGTGCCCATGGCCAACAGGAGTGTCTACAGATCCCTTCCCTTCAGAACAGCAATTTGTATCACCAAAGGCCACCAGCGCAAGGATGAGGTAGGAACTCACTTCACGTCCAAGTGCACACTCCCTGTGACCTGAAGAAAGCCCTAGAAGACTGACCCACCCCTGCCGTGAGACCCGTCCTCCTCCCTGCTGTCACCGCTGCCTCCATGTCACAGCTGGACCAAACCGTAAGCTCCTGCAGCTTCAACCTGGACCCCTAAACAGTAGACACCAACTAATCTCTTAAAAATGTAGTCTTTGGCCCGGCTGGTGTAGCTCAGTGGATTGAGCGCGGGCTGGGAACCAGAGGGTCCCGGTTCGATTCCCAGTCGGGGCACATGCCTGGGTTGCGAGCCAGGTCCCCAGTGAGGGCCATGTGAGAGGCAATCATACATTGCTGTTTCTCCCTCCCTTCTCCTCTCTCTGAAAATAAATAAATAAAATCTTTAAAAAAGAAAAAAAAGTAGTCTTTGTTCCCCAAAACTATCATCTGATCTCTTTCCGCTAATGTAGCGGCTGCGAGGACCTGTGACCGTAACTCACAGGGCTGGAAACCACACCCATCACTGCTCCGCCGAGTCCTGCCACCGGCTCAGGCAGAGGGCGTGCTGCTGGTCACCTCGCTCCCAGCGCAGGTGGCACCTCTGAGCTTCATCTCCACTAGTTCTCCCGCTCCAATTTGCACCTGCGCTAAATCAGGAAGCTAGGCCACAGGGAACAACTGGAAGATCTCAGCGTTCTATGCACTGGGGCTCTCACCTGAGTCCTGACATCATATCCACACTGCGTGTTCACAACTTTTTGCTGTAAGAAAAGCAGAAAAAATTAGTCGTTTTTGTTCCCTTGAGAAGCTGGTGGTAGAAGGCGCTGAAAAAGTCACAACCAAATGCCAGCAAACACCTGTCCAAATTCCATTATAGCTCATGTCCTTCAGTTATGCTGCCAATTAACCTTTCATGCTAGGACGGGTGGGCAAACTTCCTGTGCGAACGGCTAGTGAGTATTTCTGACTCGTCTGTGCGGCAGTTGGCAGCAGCCGGTGCCAATATAGAAACAAACGGGCACGGGTATATTTCAATACAATTTGCATTACGGGCACTGAAATTTGAATTTCACATAATTTTCACATGTCAAAAAATATTATCCTTTACTTTCAACCATTTATAAATGTCTGAAACCATTCTCGGATCGAAGATCACACAGAAACAGGCAGCAGGCCAGCTCTGCCCCCGGGTCACCTCCATGCCGGGAGGTAAGTCACACGGGCTCAATATTCGCAGCCACGGTGCAGACCTCAGACACCAGCTGTGCACGTGCAGCACACCCGAGCCTCCCTGAGCTGGGGATCACCCAGACACCAGGGCCATCTGATCACCCAGACGGCCCTGGCTGGTCAGAGCCCGGGGGTCCAGCACCAGGCCTGTGTGATAACTGCACCGAGTTCTGCATGGGGCTCAGTCCTGCCCAGGCTCAGCTCAGGCAGACATTCAGTGTTCTTTCTCAGGTTTCTGAAACCTACAGACCTAGGCTGTGGACTGGGAATGAAAACAGGTGAAGAAGAAAGAAAAGAATTCTCTACCAACCCCAGGTGGTACAGACCCTCCACTGCCCCTGAGAGCTCCTAAGAACTGAGCGTTTTCTCTAGAGAAAGGAGAACGAAAAGGGCAGACCAGGGCTGGATACACTGACAACGTGTGCAGACGCCCGAGGGAGAGCCCTCCAGGGAGGGATGTGTGGGTTTTCTCCCGCGTCACCCAGAGCACAAGAGCCACGGTGGGCCATGCAGAGAGGTGCCTGGAATTCATCCGTGGAAGACTTCAGAGCCGGAGGAGCCCTGGGCAATGCACGGAGGGTGCGCAGGGCACTCATCCCGTCTGCAGGAGAGAAGCGGCCAGAGCGCTCAGAGTCAGGAACTGCTCCGCTCCAGGGCGGCCAGGTGCTCCCTGCCTGGCGTAGGCCGACTCACCGCGGGGTCTGGCACGCAGCAGGAGAAGGGCACCCCACACTTCTCTCGGCTGTAGCTGGCACCGCTGCAGTTGAAGTAGACATTGAGGTCCCAGTCTTCAGGGCCGTATGCCCCGCAGCACTGGTTCTACAATCATAAAGCCCAGAGCCATCAGGGTTCCCGAGCCAGGGCTGTGGCCGCCCAGTACAGGGGCGGGCAGTCTTAGGGACGCAGGGTTCAGTGTGCCTCTCTCTAACACACAGAGAACTCAAGGCCCACCCCACTGACCGGCCCACACGCACAGAGATGCTGAGCGACGTGCCAGATAGCCCTTTACGAAGGGAAGTGCGGCCATGATGCCTCCTGGGTCTATCACGCAGGGCTGGCTCCACGGTGCCCTCGGCACAGGGCAGCGCGGCTCAGCTGCAGTCCTTCCTCAACCCGAAGCCATCCCTTCCTTTCCACCGCCAGCCCAGAGCAGGCGTCTCACTGTCCCGAGGCCCCTCTGCACCGCTGATGTGGTCCTCCACTATCCCTGACAGAACTCCTGGTGGAGTCATCAGTTGGGCAGTGTTTTCCTCCCCAAGAAATTTCCAAGCTGGTCCCACCTACCTTTTTTGCTTATTTACAAAAACAGTGGCTGAATTCTACTCCCAGTTGGGGTGAATGGGACACAGCCAAAGCTCTGTCCTCCCCTTCCCACCTCCCCCACTACGTGGTGTAGCTGCAAAGAGAACCCCCGTTTGTCTAAAATAGTGTAAAACCAAACAAACCAAAAGCAGCACTGTGACGTTAATGGCACCCCAATCTAACAGCAGGTTTCATTTTGCACTTGCCCTGACAGCTGGCATGGGTATGGCTGTAATCACAACAAATACACAACCAGGATTGCTGGGGTTTTTCACTTCTAAGGTAAAATCCCATCTTCCCCACCCTCACTTCATCAGGTTCCATAATTTACTGAAGACCTCTGGGGGATTCTGTTTTTAAAAGGAAAGGAAGGTATCAGAGAAAACTACAGGGTCTTTCAGGCCAATGGGGGAGGAGCCACCAGGCATATTCCACTCCCGGGAGCCCAAGATGACAAGAAAACGAAGTGAGAAGAGCAGCGTTGAACACAAAAGACACAGTGAGGGACATCAGAAAATGCCTGGGACTTGGTGACCTTCACAAAGTAACATAGGTCACAGTTAACAAAATAGGAAGGATCTCTGGTCTCATATATGGGGTTTTGCTATATCTCGTGATACATGAAATAAGGGTAAGCAAGTCTTGGTTAATAAGAGCAGATCATAGTTATTTTTAATGCTTTCTAATTTATTTTATTCTCAGAATTCAAGGGTTCCATATAAAAATTCCTGAGGACGCTAGGTTTTCTGGTAGAACACAGATCAAATGAGAGCCCTGCACAGGCCAGCGCTGGGGGAGAGGGTTCCTCCCGGGGAGGCGGGGGGGGGGGGGGGGGGGGGGGGGGGGGGGGGGGGGGGGGGGGGGGGGGGGGGGGGGGGGGGGGGGGGGGGGGGGGGACAGCTGCAGTCCAGGCCTCCAGGTGCAACCGCATGCAGGGGCACAGAGGCCGGCTGGAGAAGAGGCCAGGCCTGGGACTGCTCAGACAAACCCCAGGGAGGCTACGTTCCTCTCTGTCGGAGGCAGTTTCCTCCTGGCAGCTCTGCTCTCTCAAACAGGAAGGGGAAAAGGTCCCGGCGAGGAAGGGGACAGGAATAGCCTCAGACAGTGAGTCACATGCCTTGGGTGGAGAAGCACTGCCCCTCAGTACCCACAGTGCCCAGGGGACTGTGGCCACCCGAGTAGCCAGGACTAGAGAGGTCTGGGCCCCAAAGAGGGGGGAGAGGACTGGGCTCCTGAGGAAGGGTGGACACAGGGACAGCGGGACTTGCCTGTCCAATCCAAATGGGGGGAGGGCACACAAAGAGCAATCCTGGACTGCTGGGAAGGCATGAGTAGGCAAAGCGAACTGAGCAGATGAGGCAGCGGCCCCTCCAGGGCCTCCACGCCCCACGTTCCCGCTAGCCTGGCTCCCAAGCAGCACACGCAGACTCAAACCAGGGCAGCACGCGCGGTAGCGCGGTGACACCACAGGCGGGACTTACAGCTTTCTGAAGGGAGTCAATGAGGTTCTGCAGGTCAATGTCGTCACGGTAGGCTCTGATGTTGCTCTCAAAGAACTCCCGGAACCGGTCCCTCACCCAGTCCTGGAATAGGAAGGCCAGCACGGCCACCGCCAGCTCCAGGAAGAAGATGAGCACGATGGTGCCGCAGAACTGGGGATGAGAACGAGAGTGGGGTCACATCTCCAGGCCCCCAGCCAGATCCATAGCCACTCTGCCAGAAACCCACATCCTTAGCTGGGCAGTTCTGGGCAATTCCACCTCATCTATAAAATGGAGACACTCATCCCTACCCACACCACTGCACTGTTTCATGAGGGAAAGTGTGAGAAAGTTCCAAGCCAATGTGCAAACACTTCCTAGGAAGGAGACTGAGGCTCACGCAGGCACGCAGCTGCTGAAGCTGCACAACTCGCACAAGACACGTGGATTTCCTGGCGGGGCTCGTCACAACTCTGGAGCTGCAGTGTCACCAGCGCCCACTCAGTGTGGGGTCCATGCATGACGGTCAACTGCACAAAGCGGTCTCCAGAAGCACAACTGCCCTTGCCCACGGCAATGGTGGCATTCCACAATGTGGGAGTTCTTTCCACATGCGTGAAAACACTCAAGTTCCGGGAATCACGCGTTAAAGAGCACGGCTCCGCGTGAGGAAAAATTATCCCCGTGTGGATCATGTCAGTGGAAAAGAATTGTCTAATAGGAATTTGGCAAAAATGTATCTTAAGAAATTATAACTTGCTGGGTCTCTTCCTCCCCAAAGTCAGGAAGCTTAAGTTTATGAATCCCTGCCTCAATGTTTTATGGTCCTAAGGGTTAACAGCCCTAGTTAGTTTACTCTCAATTTATTTGTCTCCTGTTTAATGTACTACCCTGGTCCTGTCTGCCACCGGACCTGAATTTACATCCTAATGCTCTGTTACTGAGTAAACCTGCCCCTTATCTATTCCCTTCCCATATATCCTAATGACTCAGCTAAAGACCCCTGTTCTGCATAAGGCCATGAATAATCAATCCAATGTAAATGTGTGCTAAAGCCTCTAATAAAAAGCCCGGCTGAGCTACCCACGAGGCCTTCTTCCAAGATGGAGGAATTGGTCCTGTGGCTCTGGACTCTCTTCTCCCTGCGTGTCTCGGTGTGAGATTCTTTTACGCATCGGGTTACGGTCACCCACGGGTTTCGCTGGGACGAAATCCCCACAACACCACAAGGACCCACATCCCTCCATTCCACCGAGGCAGATCTCCCACTGCCATTTTCATTGGCCGGACAGCAGCCTCAGATAGAGTAGGTGTGTGTGTACATATGTATGTATGCGCACATACACACGGCATTCCGAAATGGGATCTCCATCCATGTAGAAAGAAGCAAGATACAAAACAAAACACTTTTAAGAAAAAATAATTAGGGGAAAAAACACGTGTTTTGCTTTTTAAGTTAAGCCCAGGAAAGAGGAAGCTTCATCTATTAAATTCAACAAATAATATGTTGCAAAACATAATTATGTGTTTTTCCTCACAGGTGCTATTTAATTTTAACTGAATGCATTTCAAAATGAATGTGTATCTAAATATAAAACTAAACTCTGGGTGAGTCCCAGTTCTGCCAGCAAGTTAAGGATTCTGCACTGCACTTCCAACATACCCTGCAGCAAGGAAATGATTTCCTAATGTTACCAAAAACATCTTCTGATCTTAGCCAGGAAGGGCAAAGGTGAGCAGCGGACAAACAATTCCTTTACTTGGGAGGGCAGATAAAAGGCAAAAGAGGGGGAAGGGAGTTGGCCTGAGAGCAGTTGACTCCCCTCCCTGGGAGCTGAAAACTAGAGGGGCCAACTTCTCTTTCTCTGGCAATGAGGAGCTAGCTCAGCAGACCATTTCCTGAAATCTTACCATCCGCTGGGGCAGCAGGGTACAAAGGGCTGCCTCCCCACCCCCCACTGCTGGGGCTCAAGGAGGCTTCCAAGAGCTGCTCCCAGCACATCCAGATAAAGTATAAGCCTGTCCAGCAGAGCCTACCCCCTACCTGTCCCCTCCCCTATCCCTGGGGCCACTCACAAACTTGAGCAGGCAGATGTTCTCCCGTAGGGCCCCCACGCAGCCAGCAAACCCCAGTGTGAACATCACCACGCCCACCATCAGCACCAGCACCACAGGGTCGATTCCATGCAGTCGGGTCACTTTGGTTAGGTCGGAGAGCACCCCCTGCAAGAAGCAGAGACAGCAGGGCAGGATCAGCCTCAAAAGGAGTCAAGGGTTCCCTGGGGGAAAGGGTGCCTTGTGGGGACTGGGCTGTATACAGAAGTAAACGGAGGACAGGGACCTGCCTTGCCAGGCTCAATCCCCCTTAGAGGCCTCTGCCCAGCAGATCCTTGCCCACCTCGGCCCCCAAGGCCTCCCATGCAGCATTCCTGGTCTCCACCTAGGTTGTGAGCTCCTTCCAGAAAAATCTGCCCCCACACGCTTTGTTTGTAGCCTGCAGAGTGCCTGTGCCAGGCCTTGAGTAGAAGGGAGACCTGAGGAGCCCTGTGGCCTGTGCTCAAGGCACCCTGTGCAAAATACACTCACCAAGGGCCCACAAAGGCAGCACTGTCCATAAAACTTTCTGTGATGACGCTGGCGTTCTCTATCTCCACTGTCCAAAATGGTAGCCGCTGCTCACATGCGCTATTGAGTGCCTGAAGTGTGGCTACCAGAACTGAAGAAATGAATTTTAAGTTGTATTTCACTTCAATTAATTTAAATATAAATAGTCACATGCAGCTAGCGGCAACCAAAATGGACAAAGCAATTATCTGGGATTCAGAGGAGGGAGGAGAAAGCAGCCAGACCAGGAACCCAGCCTGGACCAGGCAGCTACGGGTTGAGCAGCTGCTGTTCTGGAGATGGCCACATGGTGGCGTTATGAGTCCTGACTTAAACCTGCTTCCAGGTCACTAGGACAGAGACACTGCACCTCAGCTCCTGCCCTTTAGGGGTTCACAGGCCACCTTACAGATGCCCAAACCCAAAGGCAGTCCTTATCCATTTCCTAAGGCCATGGCACGAAAGCTCAGAGATCTAAGCGCTCCTGTCTCCTGCCAGAGGCAAAGGGAGGCCCCACTGAAGAAAGAGAGCCCTGGGCCTGAGGCTCAAGAGGAAGCTTTAGCTCCTAGTGGCTCCTGCTTAGTCTGCTGGCCCTTGTTCCTTCTCTCCCCTTCCCCTCCCTCCTTCCCTGTACTGAGGGCCCTGTTCAGCCCTAACCATCTCCCCAGCACCCACCTGCCCACAGAGCAAAAGGTGGCACTACAGCTCCAGCCTGCCCACATCCAGTCTAGTATGCTCCCTGGAGCTCCAACGGCCCTTTGTCCTTCCAGTAGTGAGAGCCTGGGTTCCCCTCCTCACCTGTCCTCCATGGGCTGAGCCAAGAGATGCATAGAAGCATAGAGACCTACCCCTGTCCCACGGGGGCATATAACAGAGCCTGCTCCCTGGTTTAGGGGTTCTTTCTATGGGCAAGGACCTGTTTATTTGGGAATAAACACAGGGACCTACTTGCTCCCAGAGGCACAGAGAGAGTCAGGAGGGTGGCCCCTGGCCTGCCCTGGACTCAGCTGCTGACAAACCCCAGGGCGACTTGGAGCTTTCTGGAACAGAAAATGGCTCTCCACTCACAGAGCTCAAATACCCAGCCGGCCCAGCCCCGGCCACCAGTAGCGACCCTAGCATGGGAAAGAAGTTTTCGCGATAAGTTCAGTAACAGTTTCCAAGAGCTGGCTCTGTGAAGATTAATGAATGACTCCAAATCATTACCCTGCACAAGAAATGCTTGTCAGGGAGGAGGGACAATTAAAGCTGAACCAACCTGGTTCTGGCTGTCTGATGCTCAGGGTCCTAGTGATAGCTACACCTACCTTTTCGCTCCATGCCCACAGTCCGGCTCCAAGGAAGGCAACTCCAGCCAACTGTGGGGGTTGGGTGGGGGGGAGACAGAGACAGTTAGGTTGGAAACCAGCACCATGAATGTGCTTCTTAGAGGAGGACCCACTCTACTAGCAGGGGAATGTCATTGGCTCACATCTATGCTGGGTGGATCGGGGCAAGGTGGCCCCCCGGCCCCTACAGCTGAAAGGGACAGCAAGTTTCTCTGGATAACCCACACCTACCTTCCCTGAAGATCTACACAAATCCCTTCAACCCCAACAGTTCCATGCAGAGGCAAAGAACCTCAGAATACACTGTCCTAGATAGACCACACAGTCAGAGACTGCAGGCTATGCCCTGTTTCTTCCCCATTCCACAAATACCCCACTCCTTTCAATGTGCTGTCTGGTGTATAAGAAGACATCACCCCTCATGATGGCTGCCCCAAGTGCCTTTGAGGGCTCCCTGGGCAGCTGAGGCTCTGCACAGAGCAGAGCACTGCTGTCAAGAGAATAGAGCCCAGCACCACCTCTGCCGCCCGCCTCAGGCCCCTAGTCTGGAGCACAGACATTTGCTGCCGAGGCCATTTGTTGGATATGCTCAGGACACACTAGTTCATTAGTTATTAATGCTCACCCCAGAAAAGTAGCAGTCCCCAACCCTGACTTCCCACCTGCAGCAACCCACTGGGGCCAGGCTGCTTCACGTACACCACCCTCCCTCACTCCCCAGTATGCCACACAGACACCTGAATGGGGAGGATTTTTCCATATAAAACAAAACACCTCACGGTCTGTATATTATGCAGCCTCCTGTTCTTCTGGTTAACTACTTCATACAATGCTGGCATTTAGCTACCATTTATCAGTACCTCATGCTAAATAATAGAACTAGGTGCCTCCATGCTCTCAACTTTCCTAAGTGCATTCTCAAGCTTCAGAACATTCCTGCACTTGATTCGCTGCTAGCCGCAGGTGGTTGGAGTAGGAAGGAAAGACCCCTTAAAGAAAGCCCTGGGCATCCTTAACGTCTTCGGCAACACAGACCGATTTCAGAAAATGTGTACATGCCTGATATTTTACAGGGAGTTTCAAAGGGTTCACAGACTTTTTATTGCTGGTTCCCACACAGCCTGTGGACCCCACGTGAAGAAGCCCTGCCTGGATCCGATCCCTCTATCGCATGAAGGGGAACACAGGCCAAAAGGGCCAAGATCAAAATGTCAAGCAGTGGTGGAGAAGGCCCCAGATCTTAAGTCTCTGTTTACTTCATTCACCTACTCATTCATCCAACAAATGCTGACTGACTACATCCTAAGGTCAGGCACGGTCTCACGCACAGGAGCCAGCACTGAGCCCACGTGGTCCTTTCCATCACGCCGCACTGACTGCTGCTGGTGAGTCCTCCAGTGATTAACTAGCTGACCAGGTCTTTGTTTACTTGGTGCGGCGCATGGCCATCGTCTCTCCCCAGTGCCTCGCACTGCATGGTAAGCAAGCCTGAAGGTCACTGCCCGCTGAACCCTGTAGGCCTCTCTCCCCACCGTTCTCCAAGTCCCTGATGACTTTCTCTCTGGCCGAAGCTGGAGGTCAAGTCCTTTCTCAATTTATCTCATCTCACCCGACATGGAAGATTATTCCCTCCTCTACAGACCACTCAGCTTTGGGGCCGCGAAGTACATATTCACGGCCGTCTTCCACCCTCCTTGTCACTCCTTCTCAATCCCTTCTGTCAGCTTGTCTTCCTCTTCAGAGTTCTCTACACGCTGGCAAACCTCACTGCTCAGTCCTGAGCTCCCTGGATGACCTAGTAATTCACATGGCTTTAAATTCCATCTACACTGTACACCGCTGACTCACAAAGCCAAATCTCCAGCCACAGCTGCTCCCAAGCCAAATTCTCTAACATCTACTTGACTTGTCCACCTGAGAGATCTAAGGGCATTTCAATTCTTTACATGCCCCCAAAAGAAGCCTTGGTCTCCATTTGGAGGGACCCCAACCAGCTCCCTCCAACTTGTACTTCATTAAATTGTGGCCCACCATCCATCTACTCACCCATTTAAGAGAAAAAACCCAAACCTCATGCTGACGCCTCCAAGTTCACCCTACCAGGACCCTCAGTTGGTTCTACCTCCAAAATGCATAGCATGTTTGGACAGTTTTCTCCCTAGCTCGCTGCTCCCACTGGTCCATGCTCCATGCCCTCAGACGCCTCCCCATGGTCTCCTCACAGGTCCCCAAGCAACTAGAATGACTCCTTAAAAACACAGAACATGTAACTCTGCTCCTCCAAACCTTAGAATAAAATTCAAACTCCTTGCCATAGCCCACGAGGGCCCACGGCCAGCCTTGGCCCACACCCCCAACGTCTGCTCCTACCAGTCAGAGACATCGGGCCATGTCCTGTTCTTCCCCATTCCAGACACACCCCACCCTGTCATGTGCTATCCGTCTCCCCACCTCGATCCTACTCCCAGGCCACCCTGGCACTGCTACTAGCGCTTAAACCCACCAAATTCATCCTGTCTCAAGAGACTTGACACTCTTTCCTCAGCCTAGAATGTTCTTCCTCCATATCCTTCCCGGCTTTCTCCCTTGCTTCATCCCAGTGTTCTCCAGAGATGCCTCCCTTACTGTCCCAGGAGGACCAGGCCCCACGCATCAACCGTGACAGCCTTCCCTGCTTGATTTTCCTCATCACACCCATCTAAGACCACACCAGCTGCCTATCGTGTCTCTCCCGCATCAGCCCTCCGAGGCCAGAGATACTCGCTGTTTTGTTCTGGACTTATCTCAAGAACCTGAAGGAAGACTTGGTCCTTGTAGGTATAGAGCAGGCATGAGTGAGTCACCAGAGCCCCCAGACCAGAGCAGTCCTTGCTTGTGATGCTTCCTGCTCCACTCCCAGGCACATTCCAAGGTCTTACTCAATTCAAACGCATTCAAAGCAAGAGAGGGCCAGGCAGAAGCCCAGGCTAGCCCAGGTCCAAGGCCAAGCCCTACACAAGGACATTAGGATCAGAGCAGGATAGGGCCTGGAGGCTGTCCATCTCTATCCCCCATCCAGGGTCCCCAACAAGTGTTCCAGCTCACCTGACTGCATTCCCTGACAGCCCACCCGCTGCCTGGCACCACATGGGATGGAGAGAAAAGCCTGCCCATGGAAACCCCTCACTGAATCTCGGCCCACGTGAGTGGCCAGCTCCCCATCACGAAGCGAGTACAGTTCTCCTTCTCTCACAAGGACCGCTCTCACAGAAGAAGGGCTCGTGTTGTTTTCTACTCTGTTTTAAAGAACTAAAGTTAACTCGCACCAGAAAAGACAGGAACTAGGGGGTCATGTGTCAAATCATGGGTTAATGAATACTGGCCCAGGGCAGAAAATTTGGTGACCATGCTTGTTTTAGAGACAAGCTGACCTGAAGAAGAACCAGAGAGGGAAGTGACCTGTCTGGGAGCTCACACGACAACCCTGTAAATGAGCCAGGACCCTCACCAGCTTCACCGAGCTCCCAGGGAACTCTCAAACACACAGTCCGTGGGGCTGTCCTCACTAGCTGTCAACCATTTGGGAGTGACAGTTCAGCTGGGTGCCTCCCAGCTTCGGAGTAACCTTCCTTGTCTCTCTTCTGTGACCTGATTAGACTCTTTCCCAAAGAATGAGGTCCAGCTTCCACCAAGCCCAAAGGGAGGCCAGCCTTGGACCATCAGGCACATACACCGCAGTGATCACCATGGGAAGCAGCACCACCTTCCCCGGTTGCCAGGTGCTGCATTAAACACTTAACACACCCAATGAAGCCCTTCCACGCCCATAGCGCTGGTACATTTACCTCCATTTTTCAAATGGGAAAACTCAGATTTGGTTATTTGCCCAAAGTCCCATGGCTGGCTAATGGCCATGAGTTAAGACCAAACCTGAGCGTCTCTACCCTCCTCATATCCATTATCTCACCATCTGCAGGACAGCCACCCAGGCCAGGAAGAGGGGCCAGTCACAGGGGCCCAGAGGTGTGGGAGTTTCACAGAAGGGCTTCTGAGCTGTACAAAGCCAAGGGCCCCCACTGTCCTTCAGGTGGTGAAGATCACTGTGTCCCAACCAGGGCAGGTGGCCAAAGGAGCAGGGAGAAGGGGTTGCTACTGTGAAGATTCAATACTGACCTTTCCACCTTAAGCAAAGGACCCTATGAAAGAAGGAGAGAGGTCTTCCCGTGCACTCAGGGCTGGTGCAGCCCTGCCGTGACATAGAAACTACACAGAATCCACTCACCATGTGAACAAGCCTGTGGTTCTTCACCCAAGGAGGCTCACATCACAACAGAAGTGCAGGCATCTGGCAGGCCCCGTGGACTGAAGGAGGGTTCCAAAACCAAGGATGTCAAAAGCAGCCCCTTATCGCCTACAATTTAGTGGCCTAGGCCCCTTGCAAATGTCATGTGCTTGGGCAATCCACGTGGGCCCAGAGGTCCTTACTCAACTGCTTGAGGCAAAGCAGCAGCAGCAACGCAACACTTCAGGCTCTGCCCTGCTGGCCTCTGGTTCTCACAAACTCCCCTGGCTGCTTGATACCATTCACAAAGCTTCTTCACCCGGGCCTCCCATGGGAGCCTCAGAGAAAACCAGATGGAAAACCAAGAAAGAGTAAGCCTTTGAAACTCACGGCCGGCCAGGGCAGCACCGAGAGAACAAACAGCACAGGTCAGCGGTCCTGGCTCCAATCTCCACCCTGCAACGTCACAGACACAGGACCCCGTGCGATTCTGGGTACTTCTCTAAGCCTACTTTCCTCTACAAAACGGGTGACCCACCCCGGGTCACAAAAGAGTTGCAGGATTGAAAGAGGTATCAGATTTCCTGAACTTACCCTGGGGCACAGAGCTACTCTGAGCAGGCCTTTTCCCCCCATGAAGGAGGCAGAGCACAGGCACGGAGGGGCCTGCAAGAAGCCATCAGCATCTGCTGAACTGAAAACACTGTTCACGCTGCCCCCCCACCCCACCCCCATCAAAGAAAACTCTCAGCACTAATCTTTGTCCTAAGACAAGGTCCTCCTTTCCAGAGGCATCTTGTTTTATTGAGTCTCTGGAGACAAGAGTAAATTGGAGTTTAAGGAAACAAAGCCTTCTAGAGGCTTTTCAAGTGAGACAGGAAAGAATGATGGAAAAAAAAGAGGGCAGGAGTGGAAGAAGCCAGCACACAGTCACACCTCTGCTCCTGACTCACCTGTTGCCTTGAGCCAGCCATCCCTCTCCTGGACCTCAGTTAGCCAATCTGCCAAATCAAGCAGAGACTGGTGATCTACAAAGACCTATGCACTTCCTGCTGTCTCAACTTGGCCATCATAAATCATGCCAGGTGGAGACCCCGTGCTCCTGGCGCTCTCCAGAACCCTGACTCCAGGCCTAGGGAGTTCAGAGAACTCCAGAGATGCTTGTGGCCACTTAAAAAGCCAACAATTCAGCCCTGGCTGGTGTGGCTCAGTGGCGTGAGTGCCAGACTGTGAGCCAGCTCCCCAGTGGGGGATGCATGAGAGGCAACCACAAATTGATGTTTCTCTCCCTGTCTTTCTCCCTCCCTAAAAATAAATAAATAAAATCTTTTTTAAAAAGCCAACAATTCAAATACTGGCCAGAAGGAATGCCAGAGAGCACAGACCCTAATGCCAACTTGGCCACAAGAACCCAGTGGGCTGAGGAGGAGGACGAGGGATTGTCAGGGTCAGGAGGCCTTGACCCTCAAGACTGTGGCCACTCTGAACCCCATACAGAACAGGGAATGTTCCTTTCAAACTGGTCCCACATTAAAAGAGCCTAAACCAAGCCACTTCTCAGTGGGACTCTGGAAGGCCTGGGAGCCGGAAGGGACCTGGAGCCCAACTTCCTCACTACAGGGGGAAACAGGGCCCAGGGCAGGATGGTGCCTCGCACAGGGTCACACAGCGATCACACAGCAGCCTTTCCTCCTGCCGGAAGGGTGGTTCTGAGAACAAGAAGCACGTGTGCCCTTCTCAGCACAGCCAGGGAGCCCACGCCAGGGGCCCCAGCAGGGAGCGGTGCGGATACCCAGAGTGTGCTGGGGCTGCTTCTACAGCTGCCTCTGTGTTCCCTGATAGCGGAGAGCCCCCTGCCCCCAAGCCCCGCCCGAGTCTGACTGCGTCAAAGCCTTTGAAAGGCAGGAAGGAGGGCAGAGTTATCCAAAGGAGTTTAGAAGCAGCAACCCAAGCAACTGAGAGAAGGAACCCCCAACCCAGCCTCACCCTCGCCCCGGTCTCTGCCATCGCTGGTACAGTTCAGTGACTAACGGGGGTAGAAAACCAAGACAGTGAGTCAGGGGTCCACGTTTCTCTAAGGCAGATGGTAAATATGTTCAGCTTCGCCTACTGTTTCAACTACTCAAGTCTGCTGTTGCTCACAGCAGGGGAGCTGCCACAGATGACACATAAACGAACAGGCAGGGCTGTGTTCCACTAAAGCCGTGCGTGCAGAGCAGGCAGAGGGCCAGGCCTGTCCTGCAAGCCAAGCTCTGCACTCTGCTATCACACTAAAACCATCTGGACCTAGAGACGAAAGACAGGATTTCCTTCAGCTTGGCCACATGAGCCCCAGGAATATCTCACTAATTCAAAAACGTACGATCCTGGTACGTTTTGACATGACCGCAACAGGTCTTAAGAGCCTAAAACTGTAAAAAACCCAAAGGATACATCCCCACAGGGGACCGTTACACAACAACGAGAATGAACCATCCGTAACGCCACACAACGGCAGGAATGGATCTCACACAGTATTTAACAAGATGTCAGACTCAAAGGACAAAGGCCTGAACTGAACGCTTGTGGTGTCCCCTCCGCCCTTCAAGTCCTTCTGTTGAAGCCCTAACCCCACTGTGGGGGCCTGCTGAGGTGGGGCTTGGGGAAACGATTAGCGTTAGAGGAGTCGTGAGGGTGGGGCCTCCAGGGTCAGTGTCCTCCCAGGAGACGAGAGACCAGAGCTCTCTCTGCACAGGAGGGCGCAGCAGGAAGACAGCCATCTGCAGCCAGGAAAGGAGCACGCACGAGAACCTGACCGTGCTCGGACCCTGACCTCGGACTTCCAGCCTCCAGAAATGTGAGAAAATGAATGTCCGTGACGTCAGCCCCTCTGTGGTACATTGTTGCGTCAGGCCGAGCTGAACGAGACAGTAAGAATACTCTGGTAGAAAAGCTGTCTCTAGCACCTAGTTGAGGAGACCAGTTAGGCAAAAAGGGGGGAAACTCTGACCTATAATAATAAAAAAAATTAATCACTAGGAAAAGACAGAAATGACAAAGAAAATGGAATTAGCAAAGATTTTAAAACAGATATTGTAAATAGGCTCAGGAATTTAAAGGAAAAAATTAACATAATGAGGAGAGAAACAGAAAATACAGAAAAGACCCAAATGAAACTATTAGACATAGAATAAAGAAAAATTCTTGAAGTGAGCCAGAGGGAAGAAGAAAGGACACATTACATAGAGTATGCATATACAAGATAATATTTTAACCAAATGAAATGAAAGCATATCAAAATATATAGGATGTAGCCCTGGCCAGGGTGGCTCAGTTGGTTGGAACATCGTCAATCTCCCATCAGGGCACAAACCTAGGTCGCAGGTTCAATCCCTGGTCAGAGCGTGTACAGGAGGCAACCATCAATGTTTCTCTCTCACATTGATGTTTCTCCTTCTCTCTACTCACCCCCAAAATCAATAAACATATCATTGGGTGAGGATTTAAAAAATGTATGAGGTGCAGAAAACATATAGCATGAATTATTTATACTAGGTAAAAAGTTTTAAATCAATAATCGAATCTTCTACCTTAGATGCTAGAAAACCAGCAAAATTATCCCAGAGTAAGCAGAAGGAAGGAGATAATAAAAATAAGGAAATAATAAAAGTAAATCAATAAAATCAATAAAAAATGTTTTAATTTTTTTTTTAAATCAACAAAGTTAAAAAATAAAAACAAAAAGAAATCACCTAAAAAAGTCAGACTCACAAGTCCCACCTAATTTACGCTGCCAGGAGGCAGGTCAAGGCTGCCCACGGACGAGACGGGGAGGCTGATCCCGGAGGGGCACAGGGACGTTTCCGAGGTGGGGAACTGTCTTCTGTCTCCACTGTGGTGATGATGGTCACACAGGTATACAGCTGTCAGCTCCCAGAACTATACACTGGAAGTGGCTAAGTGTTATTCTGTCTCATTTACACCTCAGCAGTGGTGATGTTTTAAAACAGCATTTTGGAAGGGAAAAGAAAGGCACAAACAAGATGGGAAGGAGACACTCCCCCGCAGAAGACAAACCACTCCGGCAGCCTGGGCCACGCTGGCTAGGCAACGGCAAAGGACGCAGAGCTCCCACACACACCCGTCAGACAGACTTGGCACTACCCGGTGAGCAAATAATCATCACACATGTCAGGGTGCAACAGCAGTGCCCAGGAACGGCCCATCCTCAGAAATCCCTACTGGGGGCCTTCGCCTCGTGCCTGCCGAGCGGGAGCGATCGGGAGCTGAGGCCCTGCAGGGGTCAGCTTCACAAGCAACTCCCAGTTGTCGTGGAGTCTCTGACTAAGCAATCCTTGACCTCTGCCTTGGCAAGCTGAAATGTGGAAAATTACACATATACCTGTCTGTAATGAGGTGATCTATTTCTTAAGAATTAGGACAGCCCTTCTGGAGAAGCAATTTGGACTACGTAAACATGCCAGGCCAGTCAAAACAATGTACACACCTTCTGCCCCATTAATCTCCCTCCTGGGAATTGATCTCAGCAAATAATCTCCCTCCTTTTCCCTCAAGGAAGAATCTATACCAAAAAAAAAAAAAAGGAAACAACCTAAATGCCGGATATGGGAACTTCCAAAAATACAATCAGGAAACCTCTGTAGCAACCTGGAATGTTCCCCACTAGGTGATGCAGATGGATGTGAAAACGCAGACCTCAGGACCGCAAGGATAAGGGTTCTGTCACAGAAGAATGGAGCGTGGCAGAAAGAATGTAGTCAAGTTAGGATGCCTTGTGCAGAGTTTCCATGTAATTGCAAACGTTTTTTAAATAAAACTTGAAGAGAAAATGGTACCGCTACTTCTCAGCAGTGAAAGTGAAAAAACTTCATGAAAAAACACTCGCTTCTTCCTTTTTGACTGAATCAATTACCCAGGGATGGAAGAGGACAAAGCATCTGCACTCAGACCTGGGATCAGGCCTTGAGATCTAGTATTACATGGACAGAGTCCAGCTCGCAAGTGGGCAATGGTCTATCACCCAATCGCACGAGGTACTGACTCTCCTCCCCACCAAAGGAGGAGCACAGTAAAGGCCAGAGGAAGAGAGTAAGACTCTCCACTCACAAAGATGCCATGAACAAGGGCAGGGGAGGGGAGATGACCTTTTAAGTCCTTCCCCATCAGACTTGCTTTGCCTCTCTCAGGTAGGGTGACCACACGTCCTGGTTTGCCTGGGACAGTCCTCGGGAACACCAGTTGTTCGGGCAAAATTCATAACAACCTCTCTTAATAACCTTAAGTTTCCCAATTTGGACCATAAATTACATGTACACTGTACTCATGGAGGCATCTGTCACTCGGAAGGAAGGGGCCTGGTCATGGCTCACCTCTTCCTCAGAAACAGGCTGCACCGCAGGCTCAGAACCTAATTCCTGCATTCTGTACGCAGCGAAGCTGTGGCTCGGCCCCACCCGAGTCACTGAGGAAGACAGTGGCAGGGGCTCTCCTCTCTGTAACAGGGGTGTTGTCTGTGCTCACACGGAGCCTCCGTTCACCCCTTCATCGATCCTCCTCCGAAACAGATTGAGGCAAGGGTTTTATCAGAGCCTTTGCAGACCAAACGCAGTGTCCGTGGTGGGAAGCAATCCTGGAACTGCAGATGTCACCTGAGTCAGCCCTCTAGAGGATGCACTCGGGAAAACCAGGAAGCCCAGCTTCCTTGTGGAGCCAGGTGGGGTGACAGTGAGCGAAGACGAAGGGCTGTACACCGCTCTTCCAACGCTCGCCTCCCCCAGCTTCCCTTCCTCTGCAAGCCCAGGGGAGAGTTGCTTCTTAGTTTCAATTGTGGTGAGCACACATAACATCAGAGTAGCCGTTTTTACGTGGACAGCTTAGAGGGACTCAGTGTGCTCACAGCGTCGTTGCCCAATCACCACTATCCACAGCGCTTCTCGTCTTGCAACGACACTCTCCCCGCTCAACCTTACCTTCCCATCTGCCCCACCCGGCCCCTGGCAAACACTCTCTGCTTTGTTTCTATGAATTTGACCCCTCTGGGTACAATCATATCAGAGGAATGATACTTTGTGTCCTGCTTATTTCACTTAGCATGATGCCCTCAAGGTTCATCCACAGTGTTGCCTGTGACAGGACTGCCTTCCCTTTCAAGGCTGAATAATATTCTACTGCATGTATGACCACATTCCGTTTCGCCGTTCACCCATCAGTCGGCACCGGGGAAGCTTCTCCCTCTTGGCCACTGTGAATGATGCTGTTATGAACATGGCTGTGCAAACATCTCTTAAGATCTTGCTTTCAGTTCTTCTAGATATAACGCCCAGAGTGGAATTGCAGGATCATACGGAAATTCTACTTTTTAACTTCTTGGGAAGCCACCGCACCGTTTTCCAGAGCAGCTACGCCATTTTACAGTCTCACAAACAGTGCACACGGGTTCCAATTTCTCCACATCCTTGCCGACATCTGTTATGTTCTGTTCTTTTCATAATAGCCATCCTCATGGGTGTAAAGTGGTATCTCTCTGTGGTTTTGATTTGCATTTCCCTAAGTCAAAGTGAGATTTTGCCCTAGAAACGGTCTAACACAACCAAAGAATGATTACAGTAATTTTAAAAAATGCTAGGGTCTTCAAAATGCTACGTTGGCTGGGCGCACTGTGTCCTGCCCGACATCCCTGAGATAAGAACGCCATGAAGCCCAGCTCCGCGCTCACTCGGTAAAACACACAGTTCAGAACAGAGACAGACATTGGTGGCACCCACATTTCTCACCCTAAGTGAGTGTTATCATGATCGGCCTTCTGGAAAAAAATCTCCGCCCCTGCACTGGGGGGAGAGAAGCTTAGGAAAGCTGTTAGAGAGTGTTACAGGGGTTTGTTATAAAGAATGTTGCTGTGAAAATAATTCTGAATGAGACAAACTGCTAAATAAAACCTGTGCTTGCTCCAGCACCCAGAATTGGTCAAAGAAACAACAGGTTGCCTTCTACATATTCAAACCTGCCTGCTGAGCCCAGGCAGTCCTTCTGCTCCACTGGTCACTGTTAATTCATCAGAACAAAATAAATATTATAAAAACTCCGAGCAAAACAGTCTAGCTGTGCTTTGCTTCAAAATATCCAGGGCGTGGGGGTAGGGTAGGAATTGCAAAAGTCTGGATGAGACGGTAATTTTTGAAGCTAGGTGATAGGAACATGGGCATTCATTGTATTATTCTCTTTTTTAAAAAAAGAACGTCTCTAAGGAGGTAAGGGCTTAGCATATCATTTTAGACATTTTCAGCAACCTTGTAAGGCAGGCGGCAGGCAGGTGAAAACTATTTCACAATGAAACTACCAAAGCTTATCAAGGTCACTAGTTCAGGTGCGAGTCCAGACTGGCCCCACAAGCCTTCTGCTGCACTGAGTATGTCCCTGAGAGCTCTACACCCCAACTCTCAGGTCTTACTCTACATTCCCAGCTCCTGTGCAGATGAACACAACAAATCACCGCCAAGAACTTAGCAAGGAAGGGCCAGGTAGCCTCTCCCAGCCAGGCGCCTGGCCTCACCCTATGAATTTCCCCACCAAGTTCTCTCAGGCCTCATTTTCCTGACTGTTTCTTTTTGTCCCTTCCTGTTCCGCCCCAGTGCACACTAACTGAGAAATGATTAACTCTCCCAGCTCACGCAATGGCAATTCTGCAAAACTCCAATAAAGTTGCAGCACCCTTCAATCACCAAACAGACAGCTATGATTCTGGATTCGTGGAGTCCACTCACTATTTGAATTTGGTGCTGCAAAGATACTATCAGGCAAGGGAGAAAAGCTTCTCAAGAGCAAAGAATCTGTTCTGAACATCCTCTGGAGACACAGAGGTATCAGGGCCCTCAGCCACAGCAGCAGCAGGAGAGTTTCCCTCTAGCCGCAAAAATCAGAATTAGAATCAGAGGTCAAGGCACAAGGCCAAGCAAGCACAGCTGGCAGTGATAATGACAGCTGGGTGTACAAGTGGCCAAAGTGGGAGACCGCCTGCCTAGGCCAGATGGCTCTCCACCATACAACTAGCTGGGGGTGGGGACTCCAGGTGCGGCCAGAGACAGGGAGCAACGCAGGTCTGGGAAGCCACAAGTCTCGAGGATACAGTCAGTCTTCCCATTAGAAAGGGCAGGCCCACAGGAACCACGAGAAAAGTCCAGCACGGCCCTACTTCAGGGGCAACGATGAAGTTGGTGAAAAGTGTCTCAGCACAGGAAAAGACCTGGAGCGCACAGCCAAGCCACTGAATCCCACCCTGCTTCTCCAGGACCGAAAACCCCAAAACTTGGGAGATAATCACCAGGAAAGGATGCTATATAATCAGGTGTGAAAGACAGATAGTTACAAGACGCATTGTGGTGATCACTTCATAAGGTATATGAATGTTGACTCACCATGTTGTACACCTGACACTAATGTGATACTGAATGTCAACTACAATTAAAAATGAATTTAAAGGAAAAAAGTTCCAATCCAAATAGGAAATGCCAAAACCCACAGTAGGGGCGAAATGTGGCATCACGGCCATTCCTTCTGTGCATGATCACGTCCCCCCACCGTCCTGCACAGAAAAATCAATGTCTGCCTCTCCCTGGACCAACCCCACTGGCAACACACACATGGTGCCTCTCCCTGAACCCCTGGACCAGCCACTGCCCAGCTGTTCCGCTCCTCTTTTAGGCAAGAGCCCTTGAAAGAATCGCCACTTTCTGCTTCCTCACATCCCACCGGCTCCTCAGCCAACTCTAGGTGGGTTTCGGTCCCCCCAGAGCAAGCAGCACTGCTGGTCAACGTCACCAAGAATCCCTGCCCTGTCAAAGCCAGTGACCATTTTCTGTCCTCTTCCTGCTTCACCTGTGGTACTGCTGATGGCAATTTTCTCCTTGAAAGGCTTCCTCTCAAGGCGTCCACAACACAGAATCTCCAGGGCTTCCTTTCACCTCAGGCCACTCATCACACCCACCTTTGGAGTGGACTTCCCACCCCAGCCCCACCTCCAGCATCCCAGGGCTCAATATCCAGACCTCTCCCCTTCTCAGTCAGCACGCTCTCCTTCCACGATCTCATCCAGAGGACGCCTCCCTGTGATGGTGGCCGAGACTCCAGAATGGCCAGTTCCACGTGAAAGTGGCGTCTCTATGTAACTGGCATTCCAAACCCTTCTGCCCCAACATTCCACCTCAGAACATGGCTACCACCATCCATCCCCCCCTGCAGAACCATCCCAAAATCAGATCACACCATCCAACTAATAACTTACCAGGAGTTACTAAAAAAAAAAGTAGGAAGTAATCCCGACTACTTACTGAGAACTGTGTGGTCCCACATGACCTGGCCCCTTCGTGCCTCTCTCCTCACCTGTGCCTCCTCTCCTCTGTGCGCAGCTCCAGCCACACGGCCTTCTCTCTGGGCCCTGCATACGCCGAGCTCATTCCCACCTCAGACCCTTTGCAAATGCTGTTCTCCCGGCCTGGGGCTATCCTCCCCAGACTCCCGTGAGGCTGTCTCTTCACTCTATTCAGGTGTCAGTCCACAAGTCACCTCATCATAATGTTGTTTTCTGACCACTCTCATTAAGGAGCTTTTCCCTCTGTGCTCCATTGCTCAGTAGGCTAATACCACTTCTGGTTAAACCCAGCACCACAGGGCAGGGCCTCAATTGCCCTTGCCCAGTCTTAACTCCCAGAGCCTAGAAGAGGGCCTGGCCCACAGGCAGATGCACACAAACTATTCTGCTCTGATGTCTCTTTGGGGCATTCCTGAGTCAGGAATGAGGCAGGGATGTGGGGATACAAACACATATCTGGACTAGAACCCCAAGTTTTCCTGAACCCCCAAAGCTGGGGTAGTCTGGTATTCAATTACCAGACCACCTAGACCATTCAATAAGTCTGGTTTTCAGTCACCCTGGCCTTCCCCATATTATAATTTACTTGTTGCTAAAGCAGGGCTGATCAACACCCTGCCCACCATCCCATCCAGAGCCTCAGAGGGCCTGGCAAATCAAAAGTGTGTGAAAAATTATAATTTACTAAATAAAGGCCTAAGCGAGGGAACGCGGCCGCTCTCATCCACTCACCCAGAAGACAATGTTGTAACTGAAGAGGAGGTACTTGTACCAGCAGCTGACCTCAGCGTTAGAGTATCGGTAATAGTGCATCTCTGTGAGGCAGGGTCTGTGGAGAGACGTGGGAGCCGTGAGGTCGCAGGTTCGGTTCCAAACCACCCCCCTAAAACCCGCTTCCCCAGGAGAGGGAACAGACAAGGCCTATACACAGACTCCAGAAGCCTCCAAACTGTTTCTCTGCGTTCTCGTACTCATCCAGGCACAGGGTTGTGGTCAGGGCCAGCTATCGGTTAGGCAAAAATCAGGTTAAGTCAACTTTCTGAAAACAGCCAAAAAAATGAGATAATTTTTTGAAAGAATGGAAAATGGTTATTTTTTAACTATCTGCTAAATACTAGGACTTCTGCCCCACACCTCCTCAAACATTCACCTCATCACCTCTCCATTGGGTATTGATTTTTTCACTTCACAGTGGGGAAAACAGGAATTCAGGAAGGTCCTGTGACTTGCTCAAGGACCAGAAGAAAAACAACAGGCCCCAGGACCTGAACCAAGGACGGACTCCGCAGACCACGTCCTCTCCACCTACCACCACTACCTGGGGCAGAACAGCAGCAAGGGACAGCCAAATGAAGAAATGGGGACTCAACCACTTTGGCAAGACGACACAAAATCTAACACTGGCCAAGTGTGGACATAATCTAACACTGGCCAGTAAAGAAGAGCCATAATTAAGGCTCCATATTTGTTCACCTGAGATCTTCTGAGACAGCCTCTCAAGCTCAGCCCTTACAGAGGTGAGGAAGGCAGAGCACCCTGGCCTTGGCGGGGAGATCCTATGAGCCCAGCGTTCACCCCATTCCCTCCTCCTCTTCCTCCCTTGCTTAACCTCCCCTCCACCCGGCCCTACTCCCACCAACCAAGACTACTGTTTTGGCCTTAAACTACAGAACACCCTGTAAACTGCACAGAGTGCGGCTAGGGGCTGGGGTCACTCTTTTTTATCTGCATCTGTCCCCCAAAGCCTCTCCAAGTATCCTACAAAAAGGAGTTACCCTCAAAGGGGAATTCAGAGGGCCTGACCCAGAACCCCTAAACTTCTCCACCATGCCCTGAAGTCAACACAGTGGCTGAAGGGTGCAGAAGGCAGGTGGTACCTCCAGCTGACCCGTAGGGTAAGGCGGGACCTGGGGCCTACCTCGGAGTGCTCACCCCCAGCCCTGTGTGCCTCCCAATCCTCAGATCTCCTAACATAACAGGACCGAGGCAAAAACAAACAAGACTACTAGCAATGAGGACACAACCCACCCACAACCACCAGTAATAAACTAGCGTCTGCCACGCTGCAAGAGTGGCTGCTGTAAAATCTTGTGAGGCAGCCTCAGGGCCTGGCTGCTGTTCTGAAAAAGCGGTGCCATGCAGGGACACAAAAACCACAGCCCTCTAGAAGTGGGTGCTGTGACGGCTCAACCATCCTTCCCACAGAGCAGAATCAATAGGCACAGTCTGCACACCATCATTGGCTCGTCCCCTCCCTTCAAGAGGGATGCGAGAATGGTCAGCGGCCTGCTGGGAGAAACAGGCCAGTCTGGTCTCAAAACCCAGCAGCCCCATCCCACCTCCCCATCCCGCCATCAGAACAGCACTTTCACAAAGGTCCCTCCAAGAATGAGTGTGAACACAACCCTGAAAGCGACTACCGGACACAAGAACACGCAGGAGGCCTGAGCACAGCCTGGGCCACACAGGTGGCTGCAGGGAGAGGAGCAGGGGCTCCCAGGCAGAGACTCCTTCCTTCAGCAACACGACCTGACCCTGGACAACCCCTGCCCTCTGAAGGCCTCAGCATCCTCACCTAAAGCAGGGCTTTTGGCGACCGATCCCTAATATCACTGGTGTTGAGGAGACCAGCTGGCAGCATCAGTGACTGGGTCTAAATACAGATTTCAGGACCCCACACTCCAGAGGTTCTTCACCCGCTTGTTGATTCCTCCCCATGGGAACGGAAGGCATTCAACTCACAGCAAGGTGAAGAGAGTTGCCTGCCATCCCCCACTCCCAGTCCTACTTCCCTTCCCCGCTGGGAGGAAAAGCTGCCTCTTGCTCTCAGGCTGCTCTGTTTTGCAGGTCAGGATGGAAAAGCAGGTCCTGAACTTCAATGTCACGCACAAGAAGAGTCTAGTGTCCACACAGGCACAGCTCAGAATTTAAATTAAAGGAGGTAATGGGACGACTTGTTTGGACCCCAGCCTAAGCCACATCGTTCAACACAGGGCCTGCTGGCCTTTGGTTTGGAGGGAATAGAGCCAGTGCTAAGCTCCTGGCTCAGTGCCGTCGGAACCTCAATTAAGGGGAAAAAATTGATGAGTAGTCCTGAGCTGCCAGCCTGAGGTGTTAGCCACATTTACAAAGAGAATCCCAGGGAGACAATAAAGGCCGTGGTGCCAAAACTATTACATCAGCACCCAAAATTCGGCCAAAATGACTCCAAAGTAGCTGGTCCTGAGACAGGATAGTAAGAAAGCAGGAAAATTCCTTATCAAATGGAATAGGGAAACTGAGACAGCTGAACACAATGGCTGAGCAATTGACAGCCAGTTTCAGATGGTCACCAGGGCAAAGCCGGGAAAACAAGGACCTCACACCCAGGGTAGCCTTTCCTTCCTGGAGATAACATTTAGGCCTCAGTTGCACTTTAGCTCCTGATCCAGAAAAGCAGCAAAACCAGGTGGGTGACAGCAGAACCAACTGCAAAGACCCCCTGCCCTGTCACTGACCAATCGCGGAGGCCATGACCCTGAACGAACGAGCACACCTGGAGAACTGATGCATACTCTACTGAAACCCTCCCCGAGACCTCCCCTAAGGTTCTGGCCTGTGAGAAAGAGATACAAAACACAGTGTTTTAAAATTCCCATATAATTAAAAGTAAGAAGGAAACAAAAATGTTATCTGCAGCTGCAACAATTATAACAAAGGGTAAATACCTACCAAAGGGTAAATATTTACCAAAGGGTAAATACAAAAAATTCAGACTTAAACGACTCAGTTTTAGAAAAATGACAAATAGATATTATACTGACATGACAGGACAATATAATTGACAGAAAAATATGCAACATCACAGGAAATGAAACTTACAAGACAATCCAGATGTTATTTTATACCTTTTAATTCAACAAAATCACCACCACTGTAGCTGGCAAGCCCACGGTGAGGCTGTATGTTCAGACCTTGATGCAGCAGAGTAAACTGGTACTACCCTACGGTAAGCAATTCGAACCCCACTCCCCCCAGTCCAATAAATGTATGACTAAGAATTTGCCTCAAGAAAACAAACCAAGAGAAGAAAAAGAATATGCATTAAGTATGAAATCTACACATCATGTTTTGCAATCATGAAAAATTTGTGAGCATGTGGTCAAAGGCCAAAATGGAACAGAAAAGCATGAAAGTGGTTGCATGGGGTGGTGAATTTACATGTGATTTTCTAAAAAAAGTTTCCGTTGTCACATTTACCATTACCACCTTTCTATTGTAAACTGAGGCCACTGCCACTGGGGGCCAGGGAGGGGGGCATGCGGGCTTGAAGGGGGCTGGCCCCCCAGGTGGTGACCTCAGCAGTCACTATAAACAAGGCTTGTCTATTACAGGATTTTATTAATATAAGATTCCCTCCTCCTAGTCTCCCTGTCTTTTTAATTACAAAAGTAGCACATGCTCAGTCGTAAAATATTTAAAGAACAGAAGTGTGAAAAGTGAACTGGCAATGAGAAAACACTAAACACTAGCTTTCAAATTTTTACCACGGCCCACAGTAAGAAATATATTTATCAAAATTAATCCAGTGCACACACAGTTGCATACTCAATTAAACTTAGTTTCATGAAATGATACTTCCCCTTAGTACATGGCATGCATTCTAGACTTTCGGTTGTTTACCTCCCACAAAAAAATTATCCCTGCACATAATCTAAAAGTCAATTACTATAAAAGCTTGCTGGGAAAAACAGCAGATCCTAGGCCCTGGCCCAGGCCTTCCCCTTTCCCAGGGACACTTTCAACTCTTGCTCACCTTGTCGTTGTTAAAAAAAAAAAAAAAAATCACAGACCCCGCATGTTGTCACTTGGGCTAGAAGCCCCTGACACCAAACCCAGAGTTAATATCTGATCTAATTGCAGTTTCTTCTTCTCCCAGAAACATGATCTTAATTAACCAGTCTTGAACTTTCTGGTAAAGCACCAGTAAGGTAATCAATCTGTCACAGGGGCCTCTCATATCCCCCCACAGAAATCAGAGGCAATCTGCATGATAAAAACCCGTCCTCATCCCCGCAAAGATTTCCAGGCCCAAAGATAATTGTATCTTTTGTTAGCAGCTCCCTTGTCTCACCCTTCTTCAGATAAAACCTTGCATTTTGTGCAATGCCTCTGAGCACCCTTCTAGTTGCTAGATGAGATGCTGCCTGATTCATGAATCACTTAATAAAGCCAATTAGGTCTTCGAATTTTTTTTCTAATGATGTTTACACCCCAAATATCTCTTAGAAATTTCTGTGTGTAATATGCTTGTAATTACTACCCCTGGTTTTTCAGTTTTGGTTATTACCTATCCACTTCCTACCCTGGAAGACAAGGAGATAACAGCTCTCTTTGCACCCCTACAAACCACCTCTCTCCCAACCACAGCCTCGCACTTCCTTCCCAATTACTGTTAACTTCAATTATAGTGAACCTATCGCTTTGGCTGGAGTAATTTTCAGAGTTTTCATCATTATAACCACATGAGTCATCGGAGTGAGCAAGCCATATAAACCATGATTACTTTTCCTGTACAACTTTTTGTTCTCTGGAGTTAATATTTCTCTGACTTTTCTATTTTCTTACTTTTCTATGACTTTATCAACATTCAATGCCAGTTGTCCAAATCTCCTCTCAATAAGTCCATTCACATCAGATGTTCTATTTTTACTTCTTCCAGAAGAAATCTCTCCTGAGCCTTCTGAGCTGCTCCCATCTAGACTGGTGCACAGAATTCTCTTCACCTTGTTTGGGATATAGCCTATGAGAGAGCCAATCTTTGCTCACCTTTGTGGAGAAATCCTTTAGGGCACAGGTGGCAAACACAAGACCCACGAGCCAAATCCGGCCCCCCACCTTGTTTTATCCAGCCTGGCACCTCGTTTCCAGCCGGCAGCAGAGCACAGCTCTCACCCTACTATTCTGGAGAGGCTACATTTATAGTCCTAAAATTACATTTGGCCCTTCGAAGGCAACCGGAGGTTGATGTGGCCCCCAGTGAAAATGAGTTTGACACCCCTGCTTTAGGGCTAAAGACAAGTTTTTCAGACCCTCTATGACTGAATATAGCTTTATTCTTCTTTTTTTTTTTAACTTTTAAAGATTTCATTTTTTAATTTATTTTTAGAGAGAGGGGAAGGAAGGGGGACAGAGACGGAGAGAAACAGCAATGTGTGGTTGCCTCTCACATGGCCCTCACGGGGACCTGGCCTGCAACCCAGGCATGTGCCCTGACTGGGAATCGAACCGGGACCCTTTGGTTCCCAGCCCGCGCTCAATCCACTGAGCTACACCAGTCAGGGCCTGAATATAGCTTTATTCTATCTACCTGAATAGCAGTTTGGCTGTGTAAAGAATCCCAGGTTGGAAACCCATGGCTCTACTAGCATGTGCTATATACTCCAGTACGCTAAGAAGCCCAAAACCACTCAGATTCCTGATTTCTGTATCTGACCTCTTATCTCTCTCTGTGAACTTGTAGGCTGACCCCCTTCTCCCCAGCACACTGAAAATTCAGGATCTTGGTCTGGTTCTACCTCCACTGGGCTGAACATCTGATGAGCCCTTTTGATATGGAAACCAGTATCCTTCTCTTCCAAGAAATTGTTTCCCTGATGATTTTCCCACTTGCACTTTCTATCTATTCCCTTTCTGCAACTCCTTCCTATTAATGGATATGGGAACCCTAGCTGATCCTTTAATTTTTCTTACCTTTTCAACTCTATTATCCATTTCTCTATCTTCTTCATCTTCTAGAAGACTCCCTCACCTTTTTTATTGATATTGATTTTATTCAAATACCATTTCAATTAATCATGATCTAAGAACACTCAAACAGTAAACCAAAAAGAAACAAATGTTAAAGGCTGGTCTTCAAACATTATAGCCAGTGATGCCATGGTTGCCTATGACATCAAACCACATCCACACCTCAGTGGCCCCCAAATCATTAAGCAGAGCTTCCTTAACTGTGAACTGTTTGAAGCTACCAGTTTGAGCACTAGTGACTACTTTTTTTGCAAGCTCCGAATAGCTGGAGGGATCTCAGCAGGAATGGGAAGAACCAGATCAACCCCGGCGTAGTGTGAAAATGTTGGCCAACTGAGGCTTCGACTTCTGGGAGTGAAGTCCCAGCCTCACAGCGGTGTTTACAGGTGCAGAGGCCTTCTCCACGGGGCTACAGACAAATCGGCCACGGCTGCAGGATCAACTCCTTCACCTCGATCTTCTAATAATCCTGTTAATAGTTTTGCTCTGACCTTATTTTTTAAAACTTTTAATACTATTTTTGTTTTCTAAATTTTTGTAGTATGCTGTTCTTATTTCATGGAAACAATACTACTCTTATTTCTCTGAGAAAATATCTTAGTTTTTTTTCTTTCAAAATCTCTCTAAATTAAATATTTCTTTTTACAATTTTTTATTAATTGATTTTTAAAGAAGAAGGAAGGGGAGGGAGAGAAAGGAAGAAAGATCGATTTGTTGTTCCATTTATTTATGCATTCATTGGTTAATTCTTATAGGTGCCCTGACCCAAGAGCCAACCCATACCTTGGGTGTATCAGGATGACGCTCTAACCCACTGAGCTACCTGGCCAGAGCCAAGTATTTCTTTTAAATTGCTTTTTTTCCTGTTTCTTTTTGCTTCCTTTCGTGTTAGGCACATGAGGATGTTAGTAATCTTTGGTAATCCTCATTAATTAGCAATCCTCGTGACTAAGAGTGAATGCCTCACAGCTCACTGGAAGCCCTGAGTCAGGGGCAGGCATGTTTCTGTGCAGGATGGCCTGCCTAGGCCGTCTGCTGGGAAATCCCTATTTTTAACATCTTTAGTTCTTTCCTCGTGGGCTAGTCAGGTTCTCCCCAGTGAGATCCGTTATCTCCTCTGTGGAAGGGAAGGGGCTGGCTACCAGGTTCTACAAGCCAAGGGAAGGCGGAAGGCTGGGGAATGAAGATGGTCCTCATATAGTCCTCCAAGAATACCTCGCACCTCCAGGCCCGTGGTTTTTCCTTCTGCAGAATAAATCTCCCATGTCCAGCTAAAGAAGAGAGGCAGTCACCAAGAATCACGGAAGAAGGAAAGGGATCTAGGTATGTAACCACATTCACTGCTTTCAAACAGTTCTTATACTTAGCCACTTCTGATGCTCCTTCCCTCCCCTACTCCCCATACAAAGTAATAATATGGTGACACCAACACCTACATTTTAAACTCGGTCACTCATCTATCTATTCCTGGCTTACAATGTTTTCTTGCTGTTGTCTCCTTTCCCCTTCTCCCTGTCCTTGTAGATTGATTCCTTTTTAAAAATCCCCTTTATCTTAACTTCTATGGGGTTTTAGTATAAAGTAAAATTAGGGGCATCCACTCAATCCATCATTTTTACTCAGATCTCTAGGAAGTCTTCAAAACACTTTCAGTGCCATCCTTATATTGAGCAAAGAAAAAAAACAAAGTACAACGTATAACCATATAAAAGAACGGGCAAGAAAAGACTGCCGATGTAATTAATGTGACTAATCAACCGACCTTAAAACAGGAAAATATCTAAGTTGGCCTGGTGTAATTATGTCAGCCTTTAAAAACAGAGTTTTCCCCCAGCTGAGGGCAGCGCGCAGAGACTCCAAGCACGAAGAGGCCGTGATGCAATCTTGTGGGATCTGGGATAGAGGCGCCACATGCGAGGACCGGACAGGGTTCGGGAGTTAAGGGGAGCCTGGCTGACAGCAAGGAAACAGGACCTCAGTCCTACAACAGCAAGGAGCTGGATTCTGACAACAGCCTGAGTGAGCCTGGAAGTGGGACTCCTCCCCAGAGCTTCCAGAAAGAAACACAGCTCTTGCCAGCACCTTGCTTTGGTCCGTGTGAGGCCCTAAGCAGAGAACTCCCGTTGCACGATGCCATACCAGGACAACACCATAGCCCAGATCCCAAGCTAAACCCAAGTTACTCTCTCCCCTCATTCTCCAGAGCCACTCATTTACCAAGATTCAACCTTTCCACCAGGCCTTCGAGGCTTCGGTATTGACACCTGACCTGGTCACAGGCTCCTCCCGGGAAGGGCAGCGAATTCCCACAGGCGCTGGGCATCTTGCTGCACCTCCAAGTAGCACACCATAGCGCAGCCCTTTCTACGCAGGAGGCTGGGAGAAAGGGGAGGCTCTGTGAGGTGCACAGTTGGAAAAGGCATTTCTACCATCCAAGAAAGGAGTCCTCCGAACCCACTGGGAGCTGGAGAACATTCACGAGCCAAAGGAATAAGCGGGCCCAAGGGGGAAGGTGAATAAGCAAGGGGAATGAAACCCATTCCCCTTGGAAGGAGAAGTCACAAAAGCAGGAAAAAGGAGGCTGCCTCATTGCCCATGGGAATCTCACACAGAGAACAGATGCTGTGCCTCACCCCAAGGCACCAGCACCCTCCGAGAAAGGAAGGAGGGCCTCAGACCCACGAGCTCCCCACCCAGCTCTCTGACTCACCCTCAGAGTCATAAGTGTCTATGTCCTACTCTGATCCATACCCCTTAGGACCCAACCCCCTCTACCCAAGGTCTGCCAGAAACACTGGAAACTGGACACAGCGGCAGCAACCATTCTCAGGGATCAAGAAGTTTGACTCTTTACCACAAGAAAACACTACACAAAGCCACACACAGGGGTTAGGATGAGCCACACAGTGTGGGGAAAGGGAGGTTCCCAAAGCTGAGATCCTCAGGCCCTTGACTGCCAGCCTGGGATGACCCTCAGGTGGAGTCCAGGAAAGCCCAGGCCACCAGCTCTGAGCCCCACCAGGGGCTGAGCCTCTCCAACAGGACTGGGGTTCTAAGTGTTCGGCTTCCTGTATGAAACTCTGAACGTAACAAAGACAGCATTATGAGTTTCCACCACCAAAAACCCACAACCCAAACCTGCTGGGTTTAAAGGAGCACTGAGGGCCTCCTCACTGATCTGGTGAGAAGACGTGTGTCCATCTCGTCCTGCAGTCAGGAAGAAGCACAAGGAGAGAGGCATGTGGGTCAGACGAGGAAGGAGAGAGGCAGTGGCTCAGCAGGAGAAATGCTGAGCCCGGAATGGAGGTCACTTAATCCAGTGATTTTCGAACTTACTATTTTTATTACTTTTTAAGCTACCAGAGCCTTTGTTCAAAAAAAAAAAAAAAACTCTGACCCAAAAACCCAGCATGGAGGCAGGCAGAGCAGGTCACTTGTCAATTCAGGTGGCTGGGGAGACAGGGGAGGCCCTGTGAGGTGCACACTTGAAAAAGATGGGCCTGGTGGGACTGACCCCCTGGGAACCTTTTCCACACTGCACACGGAGACTTCAGTGGGGCTGCGACAGACCGGGCCATTCACATTTTTAAGAGCCGTCCTTCACAGCAGTCAGTTTGAAGAGACTCCCACTGGCCCAAGTCGGGAACAATATGAGCTTCAAAACAAACAATAACAGTAATGAATTTTCACTCTGAATAAAATAAGAATCCAAGAGTCCATTCCAATATGCAAATAAATAGACATATAAACAACAGGGGAGAAGGGAAAAGTTCTTTTCAGCATAATGCCAAATAGTAAATGTAGAAGGAATTAGATCATCACCCTTCAGCAACCATGACAGAAATAACTAATTCTGTCAAGAATCATCAGTGGGTTCTGTCTGGGTCTGTTCTGGCTGCTATAACAGAATATCACAACTGGGTAGCTTATAAAGAACAGGAGCCCTGCCTGGGTGGCTCAGTTGGTAAGAACTTCGTCCTGTACCAGAAGGCTGTGGGTTCGATTCCCAGTCAGGGCACATACCTAGGTCGTGTGTCTCATCCCCAGTCGGGGTGCTTATGGCAGGCAACTGATCAATATTTCTCTCACATCTCTCTCTCTCCCCCTACTTCCTCTCTAAAATCAATAAAAACATATCTTCAGGTGAGGATTAAAAAAATAATAATAATAGAACAGAAACTTATTTTTCACAATTCTGAAGGCTGGGAAGTACAAAATCAAGGCACCAGCATGGTCAGGTGAGGGCCCTCTTCCTGGTTCAAAGCTGACACCTGTTCACCGCGTCCTCACATGCTGGAGAGGAAAGGGGGCTCTCTGGAGCACTAACCCCACTCACAGTGGCTCTACGCTCCTGACCTAAGCACCTCCCAAAGGCCCCAGCTCCTAATACCATGAAACTGGGCATTAGGATTTCAATGCTATATGAATGGTGTGTGCAGGGGAGGGCGGGGGGGACAAACATTCAGACCATAAACTAGCTGATGAAAGTCTGATGAACATAACAGCATGTCTACACAGTCTCAGCCTCTCCCCCATTAAACACTGACTAATTACAAAGAGGGCAACGGTTAACTCAGCAGTGGAGAAAGCCTGCAGAGACCACTCAACCGAGTGATCACTGCTGCCGTCACCCGCAGTGAGTTCAGCCAACATCAGTCCCTCCTCAGGTAATGCACTGAGGACACTGCACTTCTGTGGTGTGCCCGACAAAATGCATAACCTGCATAGTGAGGAAACATCACAGAAACCCAAATTAGGGGAGTTTCTACAAAATAACTGGCCTCAAGTCAAAGGTCAAAATGTACTTTGTGGACATTTCCCTTTAAAAAAGGGTGTGTGGGCGGGGGTTGGGGGGCAGAATAAAATACTCAGGCAACAAATAAGGCTAGGGCCCAAACACAGATCTTGAGAATGACTCATCAGCTCATTCAACTGCATCAGCAGCATCAGGGGCACCTGTCTCCCCAGGTGAGGCAGGGCTCGCTGCCACAGCTGCTGCCCCCAATGTCTCGAAAATCTGGGTGAAAGGAGGCCTGGCACCTTCCTGGCTTCGCAGCTGCGTTCGCTCTGCTGTGGAAGGTGAAGCTGCCAGCTCACGGGAGGATGCCAGGCGCACTCAGCCCTGCGCCCTGACGATCCCAGCAGGCCTGTTTCTAAAACCTAAGCGCACATGAAATGTCCATACTCAGAAGCCAGCTGCACACAGATGGGGCAAATCGGGCCCAGTTCAGAGTAACATCTCCAACATGGACACGAACCCAGGAGGCCAACATGCCCTGACCTCCAAGCCTCAGGAGGACCAGACGGGGCCTTTTGTCTGCTCGTAATTCTAAACCAAAGACCTGAGGGCCAAGGGCTCCCTAGATTGGCAAGGCTGAAGCCAACCTACACGGCAACCCATCAGCACACAGACTCCCTCTGCTAGTTCCAAACTCTGACCCCTGTGTGGCTTTGTGTGGCTTTTCTTGTGGGAAAGAGTCAAGCTTCTGGATCCCTGAGAGCGGCTGCTGCCACTTTGTCCAGTTTCCAGGGTGAAAAAGCTTTTGTTACGGTAAACACCTCAGGACTTGTTTTCTGCAGGTTCAAGCACCAGCGTACAAGGCACCTAGCATGGGGCTGTGGAGACCAAGAAGTTGGAGTAAGACCCATGCCTGTCTCAGGACACAATTCTCTCTACCAACTGGGGAGTCAGGTAGGTGCTGGAGGCAGGACCGGGCACCGGAAGGAAGGAGGAGGCGGGAAGTTGGTCAGGAAATGCTGCACGGAGCAGATGGTTTAAACACTAACTAGATGAGCACCCAACATGTAGACAGACACTCACTAGCTTGCGGGGAGCAACTAAGCCCTCAGATGGAGACGCCACGCTGCAACCCGACACAGTGGCAACCGACAAGGCTCTCCAACCTGGATTATGAACAGAGCCCTCAGTGGGCCCCTGTGTCTGTAGGTGGTACAAAGACACAACGAGCATGGCTGCCCTTAAAGGGCGGACACGGTTGGGGGTGGGAGCCACTCCTGCACACCACAGGCGGTCTGAGTGATGAGTGGACCCACCCTTAGAGAGAAATAAAATCTCCAACAGCTGAGTCTTCCGGCAGCCATTAAGGGAGTTGCTCCAGGATGGTGCAAGTCTGACCTGCACGTATACCGTAAATTTGAAATCTCTTTGTAGGTGTTGCCCTACCCCCACCCTCCGTTCCCCCAACACAAAGAAACTACATAAGAGAATTTAGAATTATACACATTTACTACTTTTCTTCCACTCTTCCATGCTTGAAAGGCATAAAGATTGTGGCTCCAAGATGTTAAAAATATTTGTACCCAAAACTGCAGCCTGCTACAATATACTGCGCTTTAAGACAATCGACTTCACTCCAAGGTCAGCGCTGGGAGCATCCCTCACCCGGCGCAGGACAGGGAAGTCTCCAGCCCAGGACAGAGCCTGTCCCCTGGCCTCCTCTGAGCAATGCAAACAGCCTGGGGGAAAAGGCTCACGGAGCTAACAAAACGAACTTCCCAAACAAGCTATGAAAAGTGAAGCCTGCTGGAGAAAAATAAATAAAACAAACTGCGTTGAAAATGTCAGGAGAAAAGAAATAAGGGTAAAGGAGGAAAAGATTTTTTTTTAATGCAAATCAATGGTGGGAAACTGCTGAAAAAGTCTGAGCAGAATCTAGAAAGAGGGTTGGCTGAATACTAGCAATTCAGTCCCCCAGTGTCCCAGAAGGCCGGGGTGGGAGGGGGGCAGCCGCTGAGCTGGCTGCCTGGGGCCCCTCTAGCCCTCCAGCACTCTCATGCTCAGTCAATCCTGGAGGCTTCAGCTCTTTTCCACAAGCCCCCACCCACCTTCACCAGAATTCCGGGGGTGGGCATGCAATCCTAGCAAAATCAGGAGAGACATCTCAAACTTTTCTTCACTACAAAGTATTACGAAAAAATAAATGTTTAGTCCCCCTTCTCAACTATTTCTTTGAACTTCAACATATACCAAAACATCTTTATACAGAACGCTTTATGTTTCAAGCAAGCAACATTTACAACCTGATTCTGATGCTATCATCCAGCTGGGACAGACTGGGCGGGGCGAGTGGCACCGGATGGCCAAGCCCTTTCACAAAGGAGGGCTCCAATTACCACTAGGCTCTGTGCCCCACCGATGACCTTGCCAGCAGGCTCGGGGAGATGCTTGCAGCTGCCAGCAAACGCAGCTTTCTCGGTCCCCGCACCCATCTGTGAGGCACCCCCAGGGTCCAGGGATACCTGCCAGACACAGTTAAAGTTGATGACTTTAAGGAAGGCAAGAGGGTGAAGACTGCAAAACCACAACCCAGACTAAAGCAGGTGCTAGAGCAAGGGCGGGGCTGGACAAAGGCGTGGGAGCCGGGGCCTCAAACTTGAAAGTGCATGCAAATCACCTGGAAAACTTGTTAAAATATATTCTGATTAAGCTGGTGTGGGGTGAGACACCCCCGCCCCCAGATTCTCCATCTCAACAAGCTCCCAGGTGATGCAATGTTGCCCATGACAGGTGTGTGGGCAGTGCTTTGAACAAGAGAAAGAAAGCAACAACACTGAGAAAACCACATTAAGGCAAGTATTGGGAAGAAAGCCCACCCATCTTTACCACGCACTGATTTACAGAGATGCACTCAGCTTTCCTGCAGGACCCCTGCCACTAAATGTTAAGAACTCTTCCTCCAAAGACGTCCTGTAGAAGGACCGGGAGGGAGTGTGCCTGGGAGTGGTGCTTTCTGCCAAAAACCAGGAGGCCGCTGCTCTCACAGGTGCCCTGTGCAGCTCCCCCTCTCCCCCAGATCTCTCTCCCTCCCTCCCTCTCTCACACACCTTCAGTGGCCACAAACAAGTGAGACCTCTCTCTGTCCCACTGTACACGTCACCATCATTCTGATCCAATAAGGGGGCTAGAGCCTCTCTAAACAAAGAGAACTCTCAGCACCACTGGGGAGATGGGGTTACAGTTGGGGGAACTGAGGGTGCAGCCAGGGCACTGCATGCCTTTGGCTCAGTGGGAAGATTCATATCTTAAGGGCTTCCGTCGGTGTGGGGAGGCTGCTGCCTACTGCCTGCCAGGCTGCCTGCCTGCCTGCCATTCGAGAGACCAGAGAGGGCAGAACAAAGGAATACGGCCGTGGCTCAGGCAGCCGGGGAGGGGACAGGCCAGCCTGCCAGCAAACAGGCTTTTCTGCAGATGAGTGCTCAAGTGAGGAACAGGGGACACTGGGCTGAACGCTGAGGTACAAAGGAAAGTGGGGGCCTGCGAGACTCACAACAACCCAGGCACGCGCCTGGCCCCCACCCAAGGGCGCAGCTGGGCTGGGACTGCGCAGGCAAAATCCAGTCCCAGAGGCAGCGGCAGGTGGCTGACAAGACAGGCACAGGGCACTCCTGCTCCTTGGCCAGCTGCTCCAAACTCTTACCCAGGGGGTTCCAGGCACAGCATGGGAACTTGAGAGGGAAGACGGGGAATCCTGACAGAGGTACCCACAAAAGGACAGGGCCCCTCCTAACATCCATGGGAGGAGAGGGCACTGGGAGAGGGCAGGACCCAGGCGAGGCAGCTCACCCAGTATCAGAGAACCCATGAGGGGCCCTGGAGGCGCTCAGATCCGTCCACCAAAGGACTTTGATTAAGCATAATAGGCTCTTTGCGCCAGCAACAATACCAACACTGGCCACCCCCTCTCCTCTTCCCCTCCCCACCAAAAGATCCACAATGGGAGGCAGCAGGAAACCAGGGCAGAGCCCATGAATAGCTCCACTGTCAGTCCCCGGGCCCCACCTCCTCAGCCCCACAGGTCAGTCCTAGCTGCCACCCCACCACAATAGAAACTTCTGTGCTGCCAAGGACCCAAGCCCACACAACAGAGCTATGAGCATGGGATGCTCTGGGCTTCTCACAGGGCAGCGTGTAACAGCAATGGTGGGAGAGACAGACCATGGGCACAGGCCTCAAACCCAGCAGGTCAGGGAGGGTCATGTCAGCCACCTTTCTGCTGTGGGAGTGGGTGAGGTGGGGGGGTAATCGACAGCCAGCCATAAAACTCTGGTTCTTGACCTGCCCTGTCCAGGCACAGGGCAGCCAGAGCCACACAGGGAAGGGTTATGGTCATCTCAGAAGCACCTTAGGACCACAGGATGTCGAAACAACCAGAAAGCTCCTGGGACTCCCAGGAGGATTCCATCAGATGGCTCCGACATGTGCCCTTCCTAACATGCTTCCCCATCCCAGGAAGGAAAATTCATCTGCTCTCACCCCTGCTTCTGTTCTGAAAAGCTGCCTGTTCAAAACAGAAAACCCATCTACTATTTACACCAGGTGCCTTCTACCCAGGCTTTTACAATCACAGGGTGGCCAGCAGGCCCACAGCAGCCCACAGCAGCCTAGAGCAGCGCGGAGCCAGGGCTGCAGAGGGGGCAAGAAATGAAGGAATCTCAGAGCAGTAGAAGACCAGGGAGGCCAGGACGGGAGGCCTGACCCTCACGCCAACCCCTAAAACTGAAAATCTGCTCTTCTAAACGCTGATTCCCAGGTCCAGCTTGTTTCTTAGCCAAAACTCCGCCCTCCGGCCCTGCCCAATTCCTACAGCCGCCCAGACTCATGTATTGAGAAGCCTCTGACATCCCCATACCCTGTCTGGTTCTGCTGCCTCTTCACCCTTTTATATCACCGTTTGGGGTACACAGGCCTCATGGCCCCCAAGCACAGCCAAGGGCTGCAAACAACAGGTGCTTTGGAGACTGGCTGACCTGAGCTGAAACAAAGACAGACTGCACCCCAGCACCCCATTGTAGTCCTTCCAGCTGCAAGCTCCAACTGCAGAAATGCAAGACCCCTCCAAAAGAAAAATTCAGGATCTATCATTTTCCCTTTTGGAATCAAAACAGTGTGTTTCTTTTCCTGTTAAGCACCCAACGCCTGGAATCCTCAGCGAGCCATCTCTACCACAGAGCTATGAGCACGTGCAAGGCGTTCCTGCAGCTTGGCCACAGAAACCAAATACTGGAAGCAGCCTCAATGTCCATCAATAAGGGGCTGGAAAAGTGAATCCTAGTTTACTGTACAGAGGAGTAACATCCCACTGCTCAAAAGAACGGCCTAAACTGTGTGTGCTGAAATGGAGCACTCCCGAGATAAACTTTAAGGTAAAAACCAGCGAGTGCAGAACTGCATGATTAGCATACAAACAAGAGAAGAAACAGGGGCAAAGTACAGAGATGCTTGACTAGGCACCCAACATCTGCTGACAGAGGTCTCAGGGGAGCAGAACTGAAGGAGTCAGGGGTGAAAATACTCATTTTCACTATATATCTTTATGTGTTTTGCATCATGTATACATTTTTTAATTAAAAAGTTAAACCTAAACTGACATTTAAAATCCCTAAACTGTTACCTGTTGCTCTCTGTTGGCAGTGTCTGGTATCTCTCTAGAACAGGGAACAGTGGAGGGAGGAGGGGAAGGGAGAGCCAGACTCCGAATAAAGACTTACCAATCCAAGAGAGCTAGCTAGCTCCCAGCTCACAATTGCTCCCCAAGTCCCCAAACAGAAAGTTTTCCTAGGAAAACTAAGGGCAGATTCTGACAAAGGCAGAAGGGAAACCTGAAGTTATTCCACAGAGAGGACCATCTGTAGCCAGATCTGTGGGGAGACTGTAAGATTCCCAGGTTCAGGCAAGGGGAGGGGAGGGTTTGAGCTGAACTGCATGCAACCCAGGCCTCAGCAGGAACCCTCCCCAGGGCCCTCCCAGACATCAGGGAGGCTCAAGGTTCTAGTGTTATGAGCCCATCCAATTTTAGCAGCTAAACAGATTTCTAGGCCTGGCCCAACTCCAAGGGCAAGCTAAAAACAGTTTCTCCAAAATCCCAGCTCAAAACCCCAATCCCTTAACCACTAAACTCCATGTATCTTTCAGGAAATGGAAGCTGCAAAATGCACTTGTGAGATGGATTTGTATATTTATTCCTTACTAAAGGGATGCATATATGTTGTTGAAAGCTTCCTTTAACTGACACATCAATAAATACTCTACTAGAAGCACTGATGTATTTCCTCCAAGTGATTTTCCCTCTAAGGAACAATATAATAACCATCCCAGCCTCTCTCCTGCTTCTCTGGAGTATGACACATGCCTTTTAGAACCAGGACTGGCCTGACTATTGGGGTGAGTCCATTTAGGGGGCAGGGAGTGAGAATGGAGATCATTCTACCTAGCGGAACTCCCCTGCCCCACCCCGAGGTTACCAAAGCAGGCATTAAGATCTCTTAATAACCTCAAGCTCACAGACTGCCCAGGCCCCAGAGAAAGAAGGCTGGGGAGAAGGAAGGTATGTGTTTGTCTCATCTATTTCATAAGATGCTTTGTGATGATTATTGCTCAATGTTCAACAAGTAGGCCCCAAACTAAGAAGCACAGACAAGACTTCACAGCAAGTAGAATCACGCTGTCACTTGGAGCCCTCATACCTCAGCTGCTGGGAACAAGTCCTGCCCCCCTCACAAGCCAGGTCTACTCCAGTGCAAAGCCCTCAGCAGCTCTCGCACAGAATCCTACAACCCTCCATCACACCAAGACCAGTTACTCTCCAACCATCTTCCTGCATGAGCAGGCAGGGCTCCACACCCAGGTAGGTGCTAATCCTCAACACACCAAATAGTGTGACACCTCAAGTGGCACCTGCTCCACCACCTCACCTGTCTTCCCACAGAGAAAGCTGAAGGGCCTGACCACCCCACCCTAGTACCTGGGTACATGCCACACCCTCCTCCTTGCTCCCTTGGAAATGAATACCCCACCACTACCACCAACTCTTTTATTGACATGCACTCGCAAAACTTATCCGTGTTTATTCCACAACTTGGATTTCACAGGAAGCAGCTAGGACGACAGCAGAGAATGACTGTAGTGGGCAGGACGGCCTCACAGAGCCAGCTTCTGTTACTGCCACTATTCCCCTGCCGGAGTGGAAGCCAGCAGAGCCTTCGGGAAACGGGGAAAGCCCCCACCCACAGCCAACAGGTTTTCTTCACACACCATTTTTCTCACAACAGCGGGGGGCCGGGATCCTAAAAAGGTTGGTTGAGACAAGAGCAGGAAACACACCGAACAGGGTCAGCTGTGCAGGCCTGGCCAAGCAGACAGCACAGGCAGAGAGAGCGCCAGGAGGAGCCTCAAGCATGAAGGGGGAAGAACACGGTTGGCTGGTACAGGGGTGGGAAGGCCTCAGACAGGGAAGGAAGGGGGGATGCAGACAGAAGGCCCCTGCAGTGAACAGTCCAGGCAGGGGAAGGAGATCTCCCACAGCACCTCCCTCAGCCTAGCTCAGACAAGTAAGACAATGAGTCCCTAGGGGTGAGAGAGGGAGAGATTCATAAAGTTGTCAGACAGGTTTGCCCAGAATAGGGAGAGTAGAAAACACAAGGTAGAGAGGCCAAGGAAAGATGGTCAGGCAGGGAGGCTGTCCAGAGTCAAGTGGCTGTGGTCCAGTTCCCAACATCTGGCAGTGGAAGCACTAGTAGGCCACAGGGAACCAAGGCCCCAGGTCCATGCTAATTCCTGGGTGCAGAGGGGCAGTCCAGCCGCCAGAGTGAGGGAGCCAGGGGACAAGGAGCCAGCTCACGCAGAAAAGGACAGGGTTTCTAGAAACAAGGGAGCGATGCCCACAAGGAGGGACACCACTCCTGAGGGACAGGTGTGCACAGTGACGAGCCAGGCCAGGGCAAGAACCATGGGCAAGACTGACGGCAGCCCACAGCTGGCCTCCTTGACCAAACTTTAGTCAGGCCCCTGAGCCGTCTGCTTGACTAGGCGCAACCCTGGGTGTCTCTGTCCTGTAGAGTCCAGTTCCTAGCAATAATCTGGCTAAGTCAGTTTAGCTGGAATCCCCCACCCTCCATTCTGATCATCCTCCTAATGGAATACCCCCCAGGTAATACTTGATCATGCTAGCCTGCCTATTAGGTCGAATAGGCAAGAATCCTGTTAGGTCAGTTAGCAAAGAACTACCCTCTCAGAAATGTCCATCTATGGAACCCCTGTCTGACTCTGCTCCTTGGCTGCAAACTCCCACATTGCCTTGTGACATTTTGGATTGAGTCCAATCTCTCTCCCACTGCAAAACCCCACTGTAGTCCTTATACCTATCATGAGAGTCCTGAATAAAGTCTGCCTTACTGTGTTATCAAGTGTCAGAAATTTTTTTTTTCTTTAATAATACGGAGCTCTCACCCAGAGTCTAAGAATTACTGGGCCTCCAGTTGAGTCTGGCTTCCCCCACCAAGCTGCAGGGACAGACCCTGTCTGCTTGGCCGAGGGCAGAGGGGCTGGAACCAGACAGCCAATCCACAGGGCAGCCAGACGTTAGGGAGTCACCTGGAGAGGAAACAGGGTTTCTTCACTGCAATGGTTATTCAGTAGACAACCCTCTAGAGCCTCTCTTTGGAGCTGGTGGCAGCAAGGGGAGGCACAGAAGGAACAGGGTCCTGAGCAGAGCTGAGTAGGCGCTCCTGATGGAGGATGGAAAGACTCCCGCTGAGGAAAGTCACACTACAGACCGAATTGCTATAGTGGGTGCGTGGGGCCCGGCTGCCCCTCCTGGGAGACCCAAATCTGAAGTGAATTGGCTGTATTCCTTATTTGCACTTGCCGCTTTCCAGTAAGCCTGGGTTCCTGAGGCAAGCTGGTGGGCTTCTGATGTGAAGACCCTGCCCTCGGCCCTCCCAGGCCCACCACTCTGAGCCTGGGCTACAGATGAAAGAGATTCAGGGAACACTCACTCGTTTAATTCCAGCTGCTGTGAGGGCCCCTCTTCTGGGTGTTAGGACTAGAAATTCCTGCTTGTTTGTTTGTTTGTTTTGATGCCCTTTGGGTTCTGTAGAGCAGATTAGCACAGGCCCCAGCAGCTGGTACACATAGTCAGGGAAAACCCAGAGCAGAGGACCACCAAATCTCTCCTCAGGCCCATTCCTGCCCTGCCCTTTGTCCTGACCTGCCCCTCCCCAAGCCTTATGCAGACAGGAAGGCCTGCCTCAGCTCTCCCAAACGCCAGGGACACACAGAGTCTGAGGGTAGCATCAGAAACTCACCTCTTACCCAGGATCCCAGGGGCCACTTTAGAGCCCACGGCTCTCAGCCACTCAGCATAGGCAGACACAGCCCAAGAAGGGAGGAGTCAGTCCCTCCAGCTATCTAGCTGATGGCCACCAGGGCTCTCTCCCTGACAGCTCAGAGAAGGAGGCAGAACAGACCTCGAGAAGTGAAGAGTTTTAACTCTAGCCTGTCCAGACTTACTTAAACTCAGATCACCAGGCCTACTGCCTCTAAGAGAAAACCCACAGTACTGCCCAGCCTGGCCCAGCCCCCAAACCCATCAAGCCCAAGAATAGAGGAAGTGGGGTTCCCAGAATCAGCTGCTGGTGAGCACTCTGCTGAGAGCCTTTGGCATGAGAGCAGCAGTCCCAGAGGGTACAGCCTAACCTGGGGCTACAGAATCTGCTTCTCAAACCTGCAGTGTGTACTTCTGCTTCATAGTGACCCCAGGAGAGACAGAAAGGGCATTCTTCTCACTTTACAGATGAGGAAACCAAGTCCAGGAGAAAAACTAAACAAAAATTAAAGACTTATTTAGCTCACTTAGCTAGCCAGTAGATACTCCTAGCCTCACTCCTGTCCGCTGCACACACTGAAGACTTACTCATCTTCACATGGAACTGGCTGAGGCCCTGGACACTGACCCCGGGCCAGGCTCTGCGCTGTTCCAGCACAGCCACACTTGCCCCATCCGTACCAAAAATAAATATGCTGCTGAGGGAGAAATGGCCGTGGAGACATAACGAATACTCCACATGGATTCAGAGAGGACACTGCTATAATGGAAGCGAAGACAAACCAGCAACGCTGGTTTTCTCCTAGACCAAAGATTCTCAAAGCACTGGGCTACGCAGTCCCCCGGGGTCCCTGATGACCAGTCAAGAATGGGACACGGCTGTAAACCGCCACCACCTCTCCCTCTATTCCAGATGGCTAAACAGAGGTGAGAAAGGAGGAAATACAACTAAAGATACTGAATTAACCACAATGCAAAAGAACCTGAGCTTTCAGGATCTCTACCAGTCTTTTCTGGCCCTGCTGGATGTCACCAGAGACTAAGCAGGTGACAAAGCACAAAAGCAAAGATGATAGTGTAGCCAGCTCTTTAACACCCTGCCATGGCAACCCAAGTGAAAAATGCAACTAACAAAGGGGTTCTACCCCCTTCTACAAGCCAGAGAACCCGCCCGGCCCTACGTTCAACCTGTTCTCCATGTGATACCATCCTTTGGTAACCTTACCTCCTCTCCTCTCCACACCCCTAGGCCTGCAAGCTCAGCCCCAAAGTCATGGAAGTGGAAAGGCAAAGGTGACTGTCCCTACCAGCCACACACAGGTAGAGCCTAAAGAAGTCCAAGGTCTGCTGTGCCAGGGCAGTGAGGGCACCAGGAGCCTGCTTCCCTTCCCATGGACATTAATATCACTCCTTAGAGGCCACCAAGAAACAGAGATTATCATCTCGGTTCACAGCCCCAAGTTGTGCTTGATAAGAATCCCTGGCCTGGGACTCACGACTAGTCCTTGGCCCACGAATGAATGAATGAATGAACGGGCAAAAGAAGACCAAAGGAACTCAAATAACTTGCCCAGAGTCCAAGGGTAAGGTGCCTCTGCACACCGCCTCTCACTACCCTAACATACATTCTTGTCTAACCATACCTCTGCCGTCCAAATGTGGCACCTCAATTCAACTTTAACCTAAATAACATTTCTTTGATTAATTCATGATCAGTGTTCCTGGTGACACAGAAACATACAACAACCAGACCATGGAAAGAAGTCACAGTGGAAGACACAGTGGTAGGCAGGTGGCAGGACATTTGTGTTGTTCACCAACTGTTTCCAATCTCCACCCGCCCCGCCCCCGCTGCCCCCACTTTGTAGGTAAGTAAGTATGGCCATGTGACTGCTTTGGCCACTGAAACACCATCTCTAGGTGGAAGCTTTAAGAGCCAGAATGAGATCCATCATGCTCTTTGTAGTGCCCAGGAACGTTTCAATTAATCCACATGGGTCCCAGTGTGAGAACAACATAAAGCAGATATGCACTAGGTGCGGTGTGAGTAAGAAATAATCCTTTGTTGCTTTAAGCGTCTGAAATTTGGACACTGAACCACAGCAAACCCTGATCTACGGAGACCGATACAGACAGATACTCACTCCCCAAGCTTCTGTGCAGGGCAGCGTGGGCCTGCCCCTGCCCCAGCCTCAGGGAGACAAAGGTTGGTTCAGGGGCAGCTGCTATGTGCCCAGACAGATGAGATGCTTTCAGAGGCAGGGGACACAAGGGCACCTGCACTAAAGGACTTACTAGTTCTGCTGTGGGCCAGACTTGTTCATTGTATTAATCAACTTTAATCACTTCTGAGAAGAAACCATTATCTAGATAAGAACTGAGGAAACTTGCTCACACTGTGACCTTACAAGTTACTATGTGACCTCTCTAGGCCAGTTTCCTCATCTGTAAAATGAAGTGTTCACATTATCTACCATAATCAGTTGTTTCGAGGATTAAGTGAGTTAATACAAGTGAAGTTTCTGGGATAATGCTCCGTATAAGTCTCAAGAACTATTTAGTAAGTGTTCATAAATTCACCATTACTACATGCTAAACCTTCCGCATAATTGTGGTAACCTTGTCCATAATCTCCATGAGATTTCAAACCCAGCAAAGTTTCCCTGGACTTGCACAAAGGCACTCTGTAGGCACTGCCAAACTGAATTCTACCTCAACTGAAGTTAAACAAGCAACAAGTCAAATCTCTGAGAACTGGTGGCCTAGAGTTAAGTCTCAGGAAATGTTTCTAAAACCCAGGGTTTCCAGAACTCCCTGCTCCCTGGCCCCCATGGGAACTTCGCTGTCACCACAGACATACACAGTAGGGCCCCCTCCCCTCCCACAAAGAGCATGAGCTTTGTCCTCCCACTCCCAAACGTGGCAAGGGAGGCACCCTCACCTGTCCTGAGAGGTTAGCCCAGCTGCCAAGGTGGTAAAGGTCAGACTTCCCTGGGCAGCCAAACCTTCAGCCACCTCCTCTCCATGCCCTTTCTTCCTAGAGGCAGCCACAAACCTCCACAGCACCAGGAGACTCGAACTCCTGTGTGCCCGAATGCTGCTGCGAAGCTGAACTCAAGCTCAGATCAATAAACACTATGAGCACCGACTACATGTCCAGCCTGGGTTCTAAGACCACACAGAGCTTACAGCCAGCCAGGCGGTTGTGAGCCTGGAACAGTGCTTGCAACAGCACCTGGCAGTCTGGCGCCTCAGAGTCTCAATCGTGCTTTGTTAAATGAATCGAGGATCACATATGGTGACCCAGCAGTGGGGTTCAGAGTTGTGGAAATGAAGAGATCATGAAATTCTCCAGCTGAAAGTGGGGTGTAACAAAGGATAAAGCAATAAGAGGACCCCACCGGTAGCCTGGGCTTCGAAGCCTGTCTCCCAGACATTATGGATGATAAGGATGGACAAAGCTTGGTGACAGCTGACAGAGGAGTCAGAAGGGCACATGGGTCCAAGATGGAGGAATGTGGGCTTCAATCCAAGGGTGGCAGGGCCCAGAAGGATCCCCAGAAGGAAGGGCGCCTCAGCCTTCCAAGAGGCTGGCTGAATGTAGAGGGGATGTGGGGGTACTTTGATCCCCCTGAGCCCCAAGTTTCCCTTCACAAATAGGGAAGAGTGGCCCAAACACTCAGCAGGCACTAACTTCCCCTACTTTGAGATCAAGGGATAGGCTACTTTTGAGGATTTGGCAAGCAGTTCCACCCGCTCTTACCAGCCCCAGGGCAACCCTCTTCTCTGAAGGGGGTAAGACCCCTAGAGAGCAGACCACAGGAGAGAGCACACCTACAGAGTCTCCGGTGCTACGCTCTGTATTCACGGCACAGGACGACTTGAAGGCAGCAGACACCCGTGCTAGGGACGGTCAGCCAGCAGGCCAGTACCAGGGCAGACGGGCACCTGCCCGGGCCCCCTGCCCCACACACGCAAAGCTTCAGTCCACACGTGGACTGCTTCTAGCCAGACACCAACCTCACTTCCCCGAGATACAGGTCCCGGCGGCCCTAGGGCTGAAGTCCCTACACACACACACACACACTTCCTACCCACCTGCACTACCACGGGTTCCCCTAGGAGCAGCGGCCGGGAAGGAGTCAGCTCAGTAGCCATAGACCCAACTCGACCGAAGCTCCAGCTAGGTCAGGAGTCGGGCTTTACTTCCAAGCACAATCCCAAACGCCCAACACGGAGAAGCTGGGTCGCCAGCTACTCAAACTCGGGCCACCCAAAGCCGTGCAAGGCTGAGCGGGACGCACCTCGGGGGTGGGCGACTTGTAGCGCACCCAAGGCGGGGCGGGGGTGAGGGAGAGAACAGCCGTCCCTGGCCCGCGCCACCCTCCACCCCTGGCCCTAGCTTCGTGCGGCCAAGGGTCCGTGACGGAGCCGAAAGGAGTGCCCAGCCCCGGGCTCGCAACTGGGAACAGGGAGCAGAGCCCCGAACCGCGGCGGGTCCGGCCCCTCCCTCCCCGAGGGCTCTCACACCCGCTGGGCCCGGCGGACGGGACGCGGAAAGGGCGAGGGCGACAGAACCCCGAGTGCCGCCCAGGTGGCCCGCCGGGGCTCTCGCTCCGCCCGGCTCCAGAGTTCGGCTCAGCGGGGTTCGGGCCAAGGCCTCCAGCCCCTCGCGGGCGATTTGGGCGAACAAAGCCAGCACTGCCCGCAGAGCCGCCCCCGGGTAAAGACCAGGGAGCCTGAAGGGCCGAGCCGGGACCTGGGGAGCAGTCTCCGTCCCCAGAGGGCGCTCGGGGGGGTCGGCCTCAGACAATGAGAGGGGCAGGGCCCGCCGCTCCAGCCCGGGCTCGGCGCTCTACTCACCGGGGGCAGCGGCGACGACGGCAGCGGCGCGGCCCGGCTCAGCCGAGGAAGTTAGAACAAGTTCGGGAGCGCAGGGTGGGAGGGCGCGACTCCGCGGTCCGAGCAACGGGGGCGGGGCGCGTGGGGGCGGGGCCTGGGCGGGTCCTGGAGCGCGGGGCGCACTGGGCGGCGCCGGGAAGTGGCGCCCCTTTCTCCGCCGCCACCCGGCGCCGCTCCCCGGCCCCGCCCCTTCGCGCCCCGCGCCCGCCCCCCGCCGGCTCGCCCCTCCCCCAGCCCGCCGGCGGCGGAGGCGGTGGGGCCTGTCTCGGGCCCGCCCCTTAGTGCTGCTTGGGGCGGTGCCCGAGGCCCTGGTCCTTCCCATCCCTTGGTGGCGTTTCGCAGGCGGAGCCCCGGCCGGGCTCTGCGTTTGTGGCCACCGGGAACGCTCCGCGGAGGTGTGCTGTGCGGTCGCTGTGCGGGCCTCGCCTCTGATCTGGCCCGACCTTAGCCTGGGAGAAGCGTGATATGCGGGGGCCCAGGGGAGGCCACATCTCAAGGAATAAGGGATGACGGGTTAGAGGTGGACGCGGAGTTAGAAAAATGGCCTTACTGGAAATTGGTGGCGTTCGAGCCAGGCCTGGGAGACTAGGTATGGGAGATGGGCTTCAAGAGAAGGACAGTAAATTAACTTTTTTTTTGTTTTTTTCGCAAAGTGAGCAGTAAAGACAGTAAAGACTCGCCCCTTTTAGCCTTGGTGCTAATAATACTTATCTCTCTTTGGATCGCCTGCTGAGATTTTTTTCCTCACCTTCATCCTGAGGTGGTGCCTGTCTGTAAAGTGAGGCACAGAACCACTACTGATTCTTTTTTTTAATAAAGATTGTATTTATTTATTTTTAGAGAGAGGAGAAGGGAAGGAGAAAGCAAGGAAGAGAAACATCAATGTGTGGTTGCCTCTGGTGTGCCCTGCACTGGGAACCTGGCCTGCAACCCAGGGACCTGCCCTCACAGGGAATAGAACCAGAGACCCTTTGGTTCCCAGGCCTGAACTCAATCCACTGAGCCACACGGGTGCACTACTGATTGTCAAATCATTCAGGGAGAGGAAGGGGAGGTGGTTACTCCATTGGGCAACAGAAAACACAGATCTTTTAAAAGTGGGCCAAGAGACTGATTGCACCACATTCTAGTACAAGCAACCGCCAGGTTAAGCCAATATAAAGAGATCACGAAAAGGAGACTTCAGTCCACTCCCAGTTTTTTTAATTAAGGGGAATGCAGCCTGTCTGTGACACCCTAGACAGTTCAGGGACCTCCTTGCAGAATCTGTCCATTCAACTCACTTGGCAGATAGTAAGTGCCTGATCTGTGCCAGGCCTGCTTTGATGCTTGCGGGGTAAGACAATAGACAAGAAAACTGAGGCCTGTTGCTCAATAAAGTTTATTGTTTATGGAGAAGACAGATAATTGCAAATTGAAGTAATTGCTGGTACAAAAACAAGGAGCTGGGAGAGAATAAGAGCTACATTAGATGGAGCTGACAGAGTAAGTTTCTCTGAGGAGGTGATACTGGATTTGAATTCAAAGAGCGAGGAAATAGCCTTGGAAAAAGCCAGCAGAGACATTCCCTGTCGAGAGCAGTTTGTGCTGAGGCCCTGAAAAAGGTAAGCTTTGGATGTGTCAGGGAACTGAAGGAAAATCAATGTGACCAGAATAGCCAGCCTAGGAAAGAGAACCAGGATGATGTGGGAGGTAGGCAGGGGCCAGGAGATACAAGACTGTGTCAAGGAATGGAGACTTTATTAAACAATTGAAGGGCTTTATACAGAAGACTAACATTTACTGCTGTATGAAGAATCAACTGGGTGGGCGGCAGGCAAAAATAAAAGGAAGGCAACACTGTTGTGGCCGGCCAGGCCAGAGATGATGGTGGTTTGCCCTGGCTAGGTAGCTCAGTTGGAATGCACTAAGGTTGTGGGTTCAATCAAGACATGTACAAGAATCAAACAATGAATGAATATCGAAGTGGAACAACAAATCTATCTCTCATCGACTAATTAATTAATTTTTAAAAAAATGATGGCGGTTTGGACCGAAGTGGTGGCCACACTACGATGATTAGTTGAGAGATGCTATCATGGACATGGAATTGACAGGATACATTGTTCAAGTGAATGTGGAAGGAAATGGGAAAATCAAAGATAACTTTCAAGTTTCTGGCTAGAGTAAATGAATGGACTATGCCTCATTTATTGAAATAGGTAGCCCGGAGGAAAGAGACTACATCTCAGGGAGGAACGTTAAGAATTCTATGTGGTGATTGCTGGGGGGGGCGGGGGGTATAAGGGGACTAAATGGTAATGGGAAAAACACAATTTAAAAATTGCAAAAAGAAAAAAAGAATTTTGTTTTACCTCTGTTGAGTTTGAATGCCTGTCAGAGATCCAATTCAATTGTCCAGTCACTGGGAACTCAGAGGAGATGCCTGGGCTGGAGGTGAGGCTTTGGGAGGGAGGCGTCATCTTAAAGATAGTAAAACGCGTTGGATCTGAGATCACTTAGGGTGAAGAGGTAGACAACAGGAGAGCAGAGGCTTCAAGAGGGACTCAGAGCAGCCAGACAAAGGAGCCAGAGCAGGAAAAGACACTGAGAAAGAGAGCCTGGGGAGGGAGGAGGTGCACCAATAGAGTACAGTATCCCAGAGATTGAGAAAGGAAAGTGTTTCCAGAAAGGAGTGGTCAGCTATGTTAGATGCTACTTAGAGATCAGGTAAGATGAGGACAGGGTAGGATCCATTGATTTGCAATGTGAAAGTAATTAGTGAACATGATGAGGGCAGTGTCCCTGGAGTAGAGGTGTGGAAGTCAGACCTTGGGAAAGCCATCAAGTTTGGACAACTCGTCTAACAGAGAACAGAGAGGCCTCTAGAAAGGGATGTGGAATCAGGAGACCTTCGGCAGAACTTGCTAAATGAACCTAATAACCATTCTCTGTCTTTTCCTTCAGCATGGAATTTCAAATTCTAGCTGGACTCATGGCTCCCCAGAATAAAAGCATGTTTCTCAGACTCGTTTGCATCTAGGTGTGGTCATATGACTCATTTCCAGTCAACAGGATGTAAGTGGAGGTGTCCCATGTGCAACTTGTGACAACTAACTTTAAAGGGCAATACTGTGCTTTCCTCGGCCTTTGCTCTTTCCTGCTCCCTGGAATATGTAAGTATGTAGCTGGAGCTCAAGTGGCCGTATTAGACTTTGAATGGAAGCCCTGTGTTGAGGGTGTTAGCAGAACGAGTTAGACTATCTCAAAATCCTAGTGTGTAGGGAGCCCCCATACACATTCTGGGCAACCTACCTCTTGACTTTGTATACAAAAGAAAGACATTTCTGTCTTGTAATCCTTTGTTTTCTGATGCTGATAGCTATATCTAATTTTATTTTGTTAAAATAAGGAGGGTTTTGTTAAAATATGGAAGTTATTAGAGCAGGTCTGCAGAGGACAGGAGAGAACCAGGAGAGAAGGCAGGAGTGATGATTCTGAAGAAAGAGTGAGAGGACATGACATGTGGGCACTGATGGAGAGGACACCTGTGGCGGAGGTAACTACCGTTGTGAAGGAGGGGAGTATGGCGGCAGAGAAGATGTTTCCACTGAAGGTTGGGGTTGGAAAGATGATCATTCGCACCTGATATTTTCTACTTACTCCTGGATGTGAAGGAGGTTGTGAGCTTAGAACAAGGAGGACTCAGAGGAGGAAGCAAAGTTTGCGGATCATGGACTAGGTAATGTTGGAGGTGTTGCCAGTCTGAGCAGCTTCTGGGAGGTACCCCCATTCTGGACCAGTTGGCCACAGAGCTGCAGGCATGAAGAGGGCGAGGGAAGTGCCCAGGAAGCCAGCATGGCCTCCGTGCCACTTCCAATCAGTCCCCACTTTACAGTCACTTATGACACTTGCCTACCATTCTCAACTGCCATATAAGACCCACTTATCTTTACCTGACTCAATTTTACAGCACTTTGGAGGAGTGGGGCTTCAGAGAGCATCAGGGATATTCAAAGTGAAACAGGTCCATTTTATTTTCCTTTATTAAAAAATGGAAAAGAGCCCTGGCTGATGTGGCTCAGTGGATTGAGCACCAGCCTGCAAAACGAAAGGTCACTGGTTCGATTCCCAGTCAGGGCACATGCCTGGGTTTCGTACCAGGTCCCCAGTGGGGGGCGTGCAAGAGGCAACCACACATTGATGTTTCCGAACCCTCCTTTCTCCCTCCCACTCCCTCTATTTAAAAATAAATAAAATCTAGCCCTGGCTGGTGTAGCTCAGTGGATTGAGCACGGGCTGCAAACCAAAGGGTTGCAGGTTCGATTCCCAGTCAGGGCACATGCCTGGGTTGCGGGCCAGGTCCCCAGTGCAGGCCACGTGAGAGGCAACCACACATTGATGTTTCTCTCCCTTTCTCCCTTCCCTGCTCTCTAAAAATAAATAAATAAAATATTTAAAAAAATAAAAATAAAAATAAATAAAATCTTTTTCTTAAAGATTTTATTTATTTATTATTAGAGAGAGGGGAAGGGAGGGAGACAGAGAGGGAGAGAAACAGCAATGTATGGTTGCCTCTCACATGGCCCTCACTGGGGACCTGGCCTGCAACCCAGGCATGTGCCCCGACTGGGAATCGAACCGGGACCCTTTGGTTCCCAGCCCGTGCTCAATCCACTGAGCTACACCAGCCAGGGCAAAATAAATAAAATCTTTAAAAAATAAAAGATGGAAAAGAAGTGGGATATGGACAGCTCCAACTCAAAAGAGCTAAATTGTAACCCATGACTTAGTTTCCAGGATAGCCCCTAAAACTGTAATTGACAAGAGTATACCTGAATTGTATCACAGACCGTGAGCTCCAATGTGGATTATGGAAACAAAAAAAAAAAAACAGTACAGGAAGGAGGAAAAGAGAGAAGCCGAGAGTTTCTTCTCTTTTTCCTGGACCTGGAGTTGACTATAAATAAAGGTTGAGACGGAAGAGCTTGGCCTTTGTCTTCCTCTGATTCCCTCCTTACCTCTCTGTCTGGGACGGTCCCCATCTGGCTCCCGCCCCAGTGCTGCTCTTGCTCGCCCCGCGCTCTACTTCGCAGCGCTCTGTGTTTATTCGGGCCAAGGATGGGCGATAGGGGATGGGGAGAAGGGGCTTGAATGGAAGAGGGACTTGGTGTTAACCCTCTCTTTTAATTCTCAGCCTCTTGATCCTGAACAAAACACTTTACATCTTTGAGCCCTAGCAGTTTTACCTATAAAGTCAAGACGATGGTAAAATCTACCTCACAAGCTTACAGTAAGAACCAAATAATGTTTAGAAAACATCTTTCGAGCTGTAAGGAACTCGGTTATCTGGTTGTTAGGGCCACACTGTAACTGGAAAACAGACTGGCATTCGGGCTGCCTGTCACTACCAAACCCAATAAGCAATGACAGCGATTGAATCTTTATGGCACTTTATTCAAATGGCCAGCGATCTGAGAAGATGGTGGGTTCATACCGTAACAGATCATCTTCCCCTCTCTTTGTCCAGGCCAACGTTTTTATACCAGGGAATAAACAAGGTGTGGTGTGGGGCTTTGAAGTTTGAGGAGGGATTAGGTGAGTGAAGCTGCAACATTCCTGTCCTGGGCAGTTAGCTGTTCCCAGGGCGGGATGCCTCCACCTTATCCGCAGGCGGTAATCTTTAGCAGTGCCCCAGGAGCTCAGCTGCTTTCCCCAGAGCCAGGACAGGCCTTATCTGCAATTTCTGAAACAAAAGCTTTAATATATACATTACTTACTAGGCTTATAACTTTTTTGCCTTAAACTAAAAATTTCCAACTCTTGAGTCCCCTATCAAGAATCTTCACATTAGTCAGAGTGTTTTGACTGGAAGTAAGAAGAACCTCACTCAAAATAGCTTAGGCCAAAGGAGGGTAGGTTACTGGAAGAATGCTCACATGACACTCACAGAATCAAAAGAAGTTGAAACTAGAGTGACTCTGGACATTGGGGGCTGATCCTGCAGGTTACTAAGACCAAGAGCCTCTCCCTCTGTCTCTCTTAATGCTCCAGTTTGCCCCAATTAGGAGATGTGACTGAATAACTCTGCCCTCTAGGTTGTTATGAACAAATCCCAAGGAAAGACTCTGATTGGTCTAATTCTGGTCATATGCCTACCCCTGGACCAATTACTGTGGTAAAGGAGAGAAGATTCCATAAGTGGACCAGATCCTGGGCACATGCCCATTCCTGTGGTTAGTAGGGCAGTACCTAATACCAAATAAAAAAGCTGGATGTGTAGGACCAACATAACCCCTGGCAGAACCTTATATATGTATGTCTGGTATTTCTTAGGCCTTAAGCAGTCACTGTAAGGTTTTAAGCAAAACAGTAACATTGTTTCATTTGTGCTTTAGGATCCCTAAGGCTGTGGGGAAGAGTGGAGTGGAGGAAACAAGACTGGAGTAAAAAAGATCTAGGAAGGAAACTGTTACAATGGTTCAGGAAGTTGATGATGAAATGGAAAGAGGTGAAGATTCAAAAAACATTTAGGAGGTGGAGTTGATGGGTGACTAATTGGATAGGAAGATGAGAAATAAAGAGACAGCATAGCCTGGCTGCACACATAGTGATGCTGTTCACTGGGACACGGAATCCAAGTGACTGTGTGTGCACATGTGTGTATTTGGTGAGGGGTGATGACTTGGACTTCTTCCATTCAACCTGTCCCTGAACAGTGGAGGGAGGCCAGGTTTGCTGTTTGGAGTTCAGGAGAGACATCTAAGCAGAAGCTATAAATTTGGGATTTGTGCTCACCTCCCATAACAGCAACCCAACTCCATTGCCTTTGGCCAAATGGGTTTTGTTGCTGTTTTCTAGTATTGTTGGAAAACTCTGACATAACGAAAAGTCTAAAGGTAGGCAGAACAAGGCTGGCCAGCAGCTCCACAATGCCATTCAGGCCCCGGTCCACGCGTGGTCTGCTCTGGCTGTCCTTACTGGGAACCTTGCATCCTCAGGGTCAGCTTGTGGTAATTCAATGGCTGCTGCAGCTCCATCATCCCGCCTGCATTCCAGACGGGCAAAAGCACAAGGAAAAAAGCTGAAGGAGCAACACCTGTATCTGAAAGTAAAATTTTCTCAAATTGCCCCACAGTCTGCTTCTCATGTTCCATTGGTCAACTCTTGTCACATGGCAAGCCTTAGCTCCAAGAGACACTGGGAAATGGCAATTTTAAAAAAAGTAGGTCCTTGAACCTGTTCAGAAAAAAAAGAACAATCTATTTTAAAGAATCTGGGCACTTCCAAGGGCCTCTTGTTCCTATTTGCATCTGCAGCCATGAGACTTCTGTCCTCAGCCCGTGTTCCTACAAGACCTAGAGATCTGTGATAGGAACACAAGGTGCGTGTGAGCACAAGATACAATGGAGCACATTTTAATGTGTTAATAGATGGTGGTGACAAGAAGTCCCATCATATCTCTCACCACGGTTGTCCCATCCATAAACCAAGGGTGAGAGAGAGGAGTAGGTTGGACCTCCCAGCCCTGATTGTGAGTCAACCATACTCTAATTACTCCAAGTGGAGAAGGTGGTTTTGCCAAAGAAGGAAGTCCCAGATGTGGTCAGACAAGATCTCATCAGGAGGGAACGGATCAGGGAGGTTAAGACCAAGGATCCTTGAGTTGGATTGCTGAGTTTAACCCAGCTCTGCCCCTGAAAGCTATGTCCACTCAGGGAGCTATGGTATATGCAAAGATGTGAAAGACAGTATAAAAACTGTTTCTTCTGGAATAATCTCATGTGAACTGACCTTCATAAAGCTCTGAGTTTGTAAAATAAATGTGAGAAGGAGGTTCAGAGGGAGTCAGTCTATAAGTGATGGAACTGGAACTACCAGCTTTATGTCCAGACCTGAGTCTCCTATTTGTCCCCATCTGCCACACAAGACTATGTCCTGGAGAGTTATAAACACAGAAATTTGGGGATCAGCATTGTCCCTGGGGCCTCTATGCTCAGGCCCTGCCAGGAGGGACCCTTATAGGACCCCGATAGGACCCCACATCCACACCCACCCAGTAAGGAGAGAGAGGGGTGCCTGAAGCAGAGCAGAGCACAGGTATGCCACAGGCATCACAGGTGCCTGTTCCTGTCCCTCACATAGCTCTGGGGCTTTTAGCTGATTCCAGGGGAGAACAGGCTGTCTCTGGGGAAGCTGTGCTGGGCTGCTGCCACCACATGCACACACTGACACCTAGGGGGCGATTGGCGGAACTTAGCTTATCAAGCCACTGGGGCTGTGTGTGTGTATCGCAGATCTCTCTTTCCTCCCTGGAGCACTGGTTCTCTGGGTTCTCCTCCTCCATCTACCCCCTCAGGAAGGACCATGTGTGCAGGCCCAACTCCTTTCGCTGTCAGTGAAAATTAGACTCTTCCACTGGATCACAAGGAAAGCATTCCAAGGACCCACACATGGGAGACGGTGCTGCGGTATGGTTCATTCATGCAGAAATAGAAGTAGGCACTTGGGTTTCCAATGTTTCATCTCTGTCCATCATAACATGGAAAGACATGGCCATGTCTTCAGTAAGGCCAACACAAAAGCCAGTGTCCAGAGTTTTGCTTCATGTTAAAGCTTGGCTCTGGCTGGTGTGGCTCAGTGGATTGAGCGCAAACCTAAAGGTTGCTGGTTCGATTCCCAGTCAGGGCACATGCCTGGGTTGCAGGCCAGGTCCCCAGTCAGGGGCATGCAAGAAGCAACTGATCAATGTATTTCTTGTACATTGATATTTCTCTCCCTCTCTTTCTCTCTTCCCTTCTCCTCTCTCTAAAATAAATAAATAAAATCTTAAAAAAAATAAAAGCTTAGTCCTTTGGAGCCCACAGGCAGCTGCTAAGTGGTCTCAGTCCCCATCCAGGCAGCTTAGCTTCTTCCGGGACCTGGCTGCCCCACTAGCGGAGTCCACACCGCTACGGAGGGAGAACATCAAGTGCACGTGGCAAGTGTGTTACTGGGTGGACGAGAGAGAGAGCTCAGTCCTTTTGGACCCCACGCCATCTGCTGTGGGCCCAATAGCTGTTAGACCCACATGGTTTCGTGCTCCTGGGCAAGAGAGCCCATGAATGAATAGGGCAAGTATATCACTTGGGGGGGGGGGCGGGGCAGAGGGAGAGAGACAGAGAGCCGTCTTTGTTCCCCTGGGATTATATTAATTTAGATGGGATGGACCATGTGTCTTTTCAAAAGAACCAATCAATTTCCCAAACTTTCACAGGCTCTGGATGAGTTCATGCCCCTAGTTAGACTGACAGGCCACTACGGTCCAGCACCTCCTCCTGCACCCCCAGTGGTCCAGTCCAGAGTGGGGAAGGGAAGTGTGTTAATCCCCTTGGCTAAGCAATGCTTTGGCCCCCTGGGGCATGAAGCTGTAGCTTCCTGGCTAAGCAAGCAAGTTTATGTCCCCCAGTTTATTAAGCTCAATGTCTAGTTCCCTTTGCTCCCTTTTTCTAGCTGAAGAACAGCTGTAACACTTTGAGTATCCTGATCTCTCCTCCACATGAATGCTGCGGCATTTCCCAGACTCTGCACTGTGGGGTGAAAAAACTAGTGTTCTCCCACCTTTCTAAGTTATTCTGGTTTGACTAGTAATCAAATTAGCATGAGACATTGACAGGAGAAAGTGTCCAAATTTTATTATGGATGTACACGAAGGGCTGCCATAAGAATATGAGACCCAAGTGTGCATTGGGTAGTGAGGCTTGTATGCTATTCTCGTAACAGGGTGCAGCCAAGAAGTGGGCCCAAATAGGGATTTGTGATGGGGTCCAGAACTCAGGGTGTCCAGGAAATATTAGAAATATATATATAGGATGTCCTCACCCCCACAAGTCTGAACTGGGAGGGGGATGGGACTCCTGGAGCAGGACCATGCAGAGCTGTTTTGTATAGCAGCAGCTCTGCAGATAACCTCTGGCATGGTCATTTAACATATCTGTAACCTTTAACTGGTTTTATAGATATGCTAAATAGCGGTGGCCTTGCTTTGAGCCAGTGGGGGATGGAAGTCATGGAGAGTCACACAAGATGTAACTGGGAAGGGAGGAACACACTGCTTTTTGGGGAGCGGGGAGAACCCTGAGGCTTTGGGGCTCCCTTTGCCACACAGCTTAGGAAGCTGGGAAGCAAGATGTAGCAGCAATGCAGAGCTCTCTCTTAGCAATTCAGAAGAATGCAAGAGAGATGCTGCAGGCAGGACTCTGGACCACAAGGCTTTGGAGGAGTGGGGACCACTCAGCCTGAGAGACAGACTCAGGACCATGTGGCTTTGGGTGGCTCCCTTTGCCACGCGGCCTAGGAAGCAGGAGAGACTTTGCCCGGAAGAAAAGGGGTGAAAGGACTCTTGCTGGTGGGCCATGAGAAGGGGCCACATGGTTTTCGATTAACTGGAGATCGCGGTGGCAACACAGCGGACGGTGTCAGAACCGAGGGGCTGCCTGAATCACGGACTTCTACTTCTTTTCCTGAGATACAGTACCCAGGACTGGGCAAAGGGGAGAAGGAAGGACTGTGTGTTTGTGGGTATTCTAGAGAACTTTAGTATTTTAAAGGAGACATTAAGTCATTACTCCCAAGCCTGTATAACTTGTAAATAAATAATTCCTTTCCTTTTTACCAGTCTCTGACACTGAGAGACGTCTTTCCTTTGGCAACGAGCATAAAGAACCTGGTGCAGGGTTGGGATATCGTTGGGTGTCCCCACCCTGCTCTGTAACATTCTGGACAAAGGAGAGGGAAGCAGGAATATGGGATTTCAAAAGGAAAGTAAGAAACTTACAAGTAGATAATAAAGAGCAAACCTGTGGTAAACAAATTCCTGCTGAGCCACTCAGAAACAATGGGACACAGCAGGATTTCCAGCAAACAGGCTTTGCTAGATTTCTCCGTCTGCCACATTTTGTCTATATCATGATGATAAATTTATGCTCTCTTCCTTTAAGCAGATTTTTTTCTGTCTGAATTCCTTCAGGCAGGTAAGGGGGAAGGTAGAAGTTTCTTTCTGGGTTTTTAATTAATTACTTTATTTCTTTTTTAAAAGGCTTATTTTTTATTCTCATTCAAGAGGGGTGGGGGGAGAGATGGGAGAGAGAAACATCGATGGGTTGCCTCCTGCACGTGCCCTGACTGGGGACTGAGCCTGCAACCCAGGCATGCGCCCTGACAGGGAATGGAACCGGTGACCTTTCAGTTACAGGGCAAGGCTCCAACCAACTGAGTCATACTGGCCAGGGCTTAGTCTTTAATTTTTTAAGTATAACCTTGCCTTGCCCAAGGTTCACCAGAGCCCCTTTCCTCATTTCCAGACAACTGATGGATGAACCCAGCTCCAGGCCCCTGGTGGGGTCAGTTGAAACCTCTCTTGAAATGGCCTTACAGTTCAATTTCTCCTCCCATCCCATCCTGCTTCCCTCACTTTCTGCACACAAATCTCTGGGTCAGCTTCCGTTCTCTGTGTCCTTGGCCTCAGCACATGCCACTACTTCACCTTACAACATTGTTGTCTGTTCCCTTTGCCTGTGCGAGGACATGGCAAGGAAGTAGAAAACCATCCAGCCGAGCCCCTCAACTAGGCCCTTCAGGAGAACAAGTATAGAGGTGTCCCCATGTCACCGGCACCCCCAGAGCATCATTTATGCTCGACACTGGTGCCTCTGTTCCTACCGCTCCAGCTGCTTCTGGCCAGCTGGTCCCCAGCTTCCCCTCTGGGATCCTACCTGGTGTCCTCTCTGAGTCATTGGCTTTTGCCCCTGCTTCTCTCTGAGAGGTACGTTCAGGTGCCCCAAGAGTGAGTGGCTGATTACTCTGGTCAGCTGTCACCATCCACATCCCTTCTTGGGTCAAACTTCTTGGCCCGGTGCCTGGCCAGCCCATGAGATCCTGCCTTAATAGTCCAGGCCCCACCTCGGTCCAGTTGCTGTGCCCAGGCTGGAGGATTTGTGGTTCAGAGCTCTGGGGAGGGGCCTGTGATGACAAGCTGTAGCGTGGCCTGCACTCTGACATCCGCAGGACAGGGCAGTGATGGGTGGGTACATAATGTCCATCCCTCCTGCTGCCAGGGCTGCCGACTACAAATTATAAAGCAACAGACTGAGATCCATGTATTATATTAGCATTTGTAACCGATTTTACTATGAGTATGCGGATCTGGTTTTGTGGTGATTATATTCTTGTATGTCAGTTTTTAAAGGTGTTTGAAACATTTATGAGACTGAATCATTAGAGTTAGGAAAAGGGTAATTTAATGTTTAAGTGTTCAGGGAAATTTATTAAAATTATAAAATTTCAATGTATTAATTGTAGAAAGAGTGTGTGAATATTTAGAGAAATGTTAACTGTTTCAGCTTTAATATATTGCACATTAGACAAGATGGAGAATTGGATGTGTTTGTCTGTGGGCAGAGCCCCCGACACTAAGGAAGTGCTGTGGGGAGGTCCCTGGGGTGCTGGGAGTCCATCGCGGGAGCAGAGCCTGTGCTGTCTGTGCACCAGGGAGTGGGGGGGTACCTGTCCTGTGCTCTGCCCCACAGCCCAGCAGGGGCCAGTGGGAGGGGCCGGCCCTAAGCACTAGGATGAGGGGTTCCCTGCTGGTGGCCCATCAGCCCTCAACCCATGCAGGCCTGAAGTTTGCCCCAAGGTTCTGTTGAGTTAGGAAGGCTGGGGAAGAGGTGAGAGCTAGATAAGGGCAATAAAAGCCTCTGCCTGGCAGAAGCTTCAAAGGCTTTCTGCTTCTAACAGCAAGCAGCACTGCCTACCCGCGGAGCAAGCTGTATCTCGAGGCCCCGCTCCCTAACCCCTCCTGTCCAGAGGGTGCTGGTGTCCTTCTCTCTCTGTGTATGAGCAGTGCTGGGGCAAGAGCCTGGCAGCAGAATTGGCCTTTTCTCCCCCTAAGCACGCCTAGCACAGCCCTGACCGCACAGGGGAGGCCCAGTGCTGACTGGGCCCACCGGCTCAGGAAGACCCACTCTTCCAGATGCTTATTCCTCTCCAGGCTTCTGCCCATGCAGGCCCCTGCCCATGCAGGCCCCTAGGGCTTCCCCAGCTCCTCAAACCAAATGATTTTCTACAGTTTGATGTGGCCTGAGTTTCCCACCACATCTATAACCTTTCTGCGGGCCCGAGGGTGATGGTACAAAAAGGTTCTGGTCGGTGAAGCAGCGATGGATGTTTACAAAGCATATAAGGTGGTGGTATTTTTACTACTTTATTTAAAATGTTTAATTAGTTAATATGCTTACATGTAACGTATTATACAATTCAAAAGGGCATTAAAAAGGGATATTTTCCTTCTACCTATGTCCCCAGACACCAGTACCCTGTTCCTAGAGGCAAATACTCTTACTAGTTTTTCATGTATTTTTCCTATCAACATGTTATGGCAGAAAACGCTGGTTGAACCCTCAAATTCGTTTTGTTTTCCTTTTTTTTTTTTTTAGTGACAGAATCACCAAAAGTCAGCTGATTCCAAAACCATCCATGAGAAAGACTACATTTCCCAGCCAAACTTACAGTCAAGTTGAGCCCTGAATCTTGCCCTATGGGATGTAAGGAAAATTGATATGCACTTCTTTCGGGTTATACCATAAGGGAAAAAGGACACTTAGCATTTGACAAAATTTAATATCCTTTAATGATCACAACTCTCAACAAATTAGGTGTAAAAGTACTGTTCTTCAACATAATAAAGGTGATATATGACAAGCCCACAGCTAATGCCATACTTCTGATGTAAAGTTAAAAGTGTTTCCTCTGAGATTAAGGAACCAGACCTGGCTGGGTGGCTCAGTGGACTCTGTGCCCGCCTGCAAACCAAAGCTTCTCCAGTTTGATTCCCTGTCAGGACATAAGCCTGGGTTGCAGGCCAGATCCCCAACAGGGGGAGCACAAGAGGCAGCCACACATTAATATTTCTCTCCCTCTCTTTCTCCATCCCTTCTCCTCTCTCTAAAAATAAATAAATAAAATCTGTAAAATAAAAAAAAGATTAGGAACAAGACAAGGACGCCCACTCTTTCCATATCTATTCAACATAAGTCCTAGCTGGAGCAATTCGAAAAGAAAAAGAAATCAAAGGAACCCACATCAGAAAGGGAGAAATAAAATTCTCTCTCTTTACAGGCAACATGATATAGAAAACCCTAGAAACTCCAGCAAAAACTTCTAGAACTAATAAATGAATTCAGTAAAGTTGTAAGATACAAAATCAAGGTACAGAAACCAGCTGCATTTTTAAACACTAGCAAAAAAACTACCTGAGAGAGAAATAAAGAAAGCAATCCCATGAACCAATGGAGTCAATGTATCTCCATCCAACAGCAGATACACATTCTTCTCAAGTGCACACGAAACATTCTTCAGGATAAATCATGTCAGGCAATCAAATAACTCTTAAATGTTTAAAAGCTTGAAATCATACAAAGTATGTTCTCAGAGCACAATGGAATGAATCAGAAGTCATTAACAGAAGGAAATTGAAGGAATTCACAATTATGTAAATATTAAACAGCATACTTCTAAATAACCAAAAGGTCAAAAAAAAAATCACCCAGGAAATTAGAAAATATTTTGAGATGAATGAAAATGCAAACATAGCGCACCAAAATTTATGCAACCAGCAATGCTTACACAGAAATTTATAGCTATAAACACCTACATTAAAAAAGAAGGACCTCAAATCGATAACCTTAACTTGTACCCTAAAATACTAGAGAAAGAAGAGCAAACTAAATCCAACACAAACAGAGGGAAGGAAATAACAAAGATTAATGCCAAAATAAATAAACTAGAAAGTAAAAATATATATAGAGAGAGAGAGAAGAAGTCAACAAAATCGGAAGTTTATTCTTTGAAAAGATCAACAAAATGGACAAATCTTTAGCTAGATTGGCAAAACATAAGCAAATTATTAACATCATGAAGAGAAGAAGGGCCATTATTATCAACTTTTCAGAAATAAAAAAGATCATAACAGGAAAACAGAAAGTAGTCCCATTTACAATAGCATCAAAAACAATAAAATATTTAGGAATAAATTTGACCAAGGAAGTGAAAAACCTGCACACTGAAAACTATAACACACTGATGGAAGGAATGAAGAAGACACAAATAAATAAGTGGAAAGATATCCCATGCTCTTGGATTGGAAGAATTAATATTGTGAAAATGTCCACACTATCCTAAACAATCTACAGATTCAATGCAATCCTTATCTAAATTCTAATAGCATTTTTTCAGAGATATAGAAAAAAACTACTGTAAAATTTGGAATCACAAAAGACCCTAAATAGTCAAAGCAATTCTAATAAAGAAGATAGAGGTATCACATTTTCTGATTTCAAGCTCCATTACAAAGCTATAGGAATCAAAATAGTATGTTAGTGGCATAAAAACAGGCACATAGAGTAAAACAGAATAGAGAGCAGATGACATGATGTAGGTTTTTAAATATTCTTTATCCAGTTGAGGAAGTTCTCCTTTATTCCCATTTACTGAGAATTTTTATTATCAATGGTTTTTGGATTTTGTTAAATGGTTTTTCTGCATGTCTTGATATGATCATGTGACCTTTCTATCTTTACCTTGTTGATGTGATAGATTACACAAATTGCTTTTTTTAATAGACTTTATTAATTTATTTCTAGAGAGAGGGGAAGCGGGGGGGAAAGGATAGAGAAAGAGAGGGAGAGAAACATCAATGTGTGGTTGCCTCTCACGTGTCCCCCACTGGATATCTGGCCCGCAGCTCAGGCGTGTGCCCTGACTGGGAATTGAACCAGCGACCCCTTGGTTTCCAGACTTATACTCAATTCACTGAATCACACCAGACAGGCCTAATTTTTTAATATTAAACCAGCCTTAGATATCCGGGATAAATTCCACTTAGTTGTGGTGTATAATTCTTTTTATACATTGTTGGATTTGATTTACTGATTTTTTTTTATCCTCACTCAAAGACATTATATTTTTCATTGCTTTTCAAGAGAGAGGAAGGGAGATAGAGAAAAACATTTATGTGAGAGAAAAACATAGATTGGTTGCCTTCTTGTACACGCCCTGACCTGGGATCGAACCTGTAACCTGGGTATGTACTCTGACCAGAAATTGAACCCATGATCTGTCAGTCTACAGGATGACACTCCAGCCAACTTGAGCCACAACATCCAGAGCTGATTTGCTAATATTTTGTTGAGAATTTTTCCATTTTTGTATCTATGTTCATGAGAGATATTGATCTGTAGTTTTCTTTTCTTGTAGTGTCTTTGTCTGGTTTTGGCATTAGGGTAATGCTAGTATTGCAGAATGAGTTAGAAAGTATTCACTCTGCTTCTACCTTCTGAAAGAAATTGTAGAGAATTGGTATAATTTCTTCCTTAAATGTTTGGTAGAATTCACCAGTGAATCCACATGGGCTTTGCATTTTCTGTTTTGGAAGGTTATTAATTATTGATTCAATTTCTCTAACAGATATAGACCTATTCAATTGGTCTATTTCTTCATGGATGAGTTTTGGCAGATTATTTCTTTCATGGAAATAAAGCATTTCACCCACAAATTTGTGGGTATAGAGTTGTTCTTAGTATTCCCTTCTTATCCTTGTAATGTCCTTGGGATCTATAGTGATTTCACCTCTTTTTATTTCTGTGTTTGTGATGGGGGTCATTTCTCTCGCTCTCTTTTCTTCTTTCTTAGATTGGCTCGATCAATTTTATTGATCTTTTCAAAGAATCAACTTTTGGTTTAGCTGATTTTCCTTATTGATTTCCTGTTTTCAATTTCCTTGATTTCTGCTCTAAATTTTATTTATTTTCTTCTTCTTATTTTGGATGAAATTTGCTCTTCTTTTTCTAGTTCCTAAGGAATAGGATTAGATTATTGATTTTAGATCTTTCATATATATATATATATATATATTCAACACTCTAAATTTCCCTCTAAATACTGCTTTCACTGCATCCACAAATTTTCATAAGTTTTATTTTCATTTTCTAGTTAAAAATATTTTAAAATTTCTTTTGAGATTTCATCCTTTACCTATGTGTTATTTAGCAGTGTCATTTAATCTCCAAGTATTTGGGGATTTCTAGCTCTCTTTGGGTTATTGATTTCTAGTTTAATTGCACTGTGGTCTGAGAGCAGACATTGTATGATTTCTATTCTTTAAAATTTGTGAAGGTGTGCTTTATGGCCCACACTGTAGTCTATCCTGATGAATGTTTCATGTGAACTTGAGGAGAATATGTATTCTGCTGCTGTTGGTTGAAGCAGTCTATAGATGTCCATTATATCTAGTTGTTTGATAATTATTGTGGAGTGCAGCTGTGTCTTTAATGATTTTCCACTGGCTGAATTTGTCCATTTCTGATAGACAGGTGTTGAAATAGTGGATTCATCTATTTTTCCTTGTGGTCCATCATGTTTGCCTCATGTGTTTTGATGCTCTGCTGTTAAGTACATACACAATGGATTGTTTTATCTTTTTTGGAGAATTGACTCCTTTATCATTACGCAGTGCCCCTTTTTATTCCAGAAAATTTTCCTTGCTCTGAAGTCTGCTCTGTCTGAAATTGAGTTCTTCTGTTGTCTTTGGATTAATGTTAACATGGTATATCTTTCTCCAGCTATTGAACTTTTATTTTTTTAAGATTTTATTTATTTATTTTTAGAGAGAGGAGAAGGGAGGGAGAAAGAGCAATGTACGGTTGCCTCTCACATGGCCCTCACTGGGGACCTGGCCTGCAACCCAGGCATGTGCCCCGACCGGGAATCGAACCGGGCCCTTTTGGTTCCCAGCCCGCGCTCAATCCACTGAGCTACACCAGCCGGGCTTGAACTTTTAATATAAATGAATCTTTACATTTATTTTTTTAAATGTTTCTCTTTGAGGACTTTTAAAAAAACATTTATTTATTTATTTTTAAACAGAGGGGAAGGGAGGGAGAAAGAAAGGGAGAGAAACGTCAATGTGTGGTTGCCTCTTTGGTGCCCCCTACTGGGGACCTAGACCACAACCCAGGCATGCGTCCTGATTGGGAATTGAACTGGAAACCCTTTGGTTCACAAGCTGGCACTCAATCCAGTGAGCCACACCAGTCAGGGTGTAAGTGAATCTTTACATTTAAAGTGAGTTTCTTAAAGATAGCATATAGTTGGGTCTTGATTTTTAAAAAAGATTTTATTTACTTATTTTTAGAGAGGGAAGGGGAGGGAGAAAGACAGGGAGAAAACATCAATGTGTGGTTGCCTCTCGTGTGCCCCGCACTGGGGACCTGGCCTGCAACTCAGGAACCTGCCCCGACAGGGAATAAAACCAGGGACACTTTGGTTCGCCGGCCTGCACTCAATCCACTGAGCCACACCAGCCAGGGCTGGGTCTCGATTTTAATCCACTGTGACAATCTGCCTTTTTTAAATGTATTTTGACCATTGACATTTAAAGTGATATTGATATAGTTGGATTATCTACCATATTTGTTATTGTTTTCTATTTGTTGCCATATTTTTTGGTTCCTCTTTTTGTCTTTCAATTTTTTCCTGTTTTGTGTGTGTGTGTGTGTGATTTTAACTGAGCATTTTATGTGATTCCATTTTCTCTCCTTCCTTAGTATATCAGCTATCTTCCTTCTTTTTGGTGGTGGTCCTAGAGTTTGCAGTATATATTTGCAACTAATCCAACTCTACGTTCAAATGACACTGTATGATTTCACAGGCAGTTTGAGTACCTTATATTAATAAAATAATTCTAATTCCTCCCTCCCATCTATTGTTTCATCACTGTCCTTCATTTCACTTACACCTAAACATACAGAGGCAGATATGTACATATACACACACAATGGAATGTATTGTTACTATATTATTATTTTGACAAACTTATCTGTTAGATCAATTAGGAACAGAAAGTTAAAGTTTTTATTTTACCTTCACTTATTTCTTCTTTGATGCTGTTTCTCGCTTTATGTAGATCTGGATTTCTGACCTATATTATTTTCCTTCTCTCTAAACACCTTTTAATACTTCTTGCCAAGAAGGTATGTATATTGTCAATAAAGTCTCTCCATTTTTTCCATCTGAGAAAGTCTTGATTTCTCTTCACTTTTAAAGGATAATTTCACAAGTTACAGAATTCTGAGTTGGTGTTGTTTGTGTTTTTTTTCCACAACACTTCAAAGATTACAACCTACTCTCTTCTTGTTTGCATGGTTTCTATAGGTAAAATGTTTTTCCTCTGATTTGTCAAGACTTTTTATTTTTGATTTTCTGCAATTTTAATATGATATACCTATGTGTAGTTTTTCTTTTGTTTTGTTTTTTGTTTTTGCATGATCTTGCTTGGTATTCTCTCAGTTTCCTGGTTCTGTGGCTTGGTGTCCGACATTAATTTGGGGGAAATTCTCAATCATTATAGCTTCAAATGTTTCTTTTGTTTTTCACTTCTCCTTTTGGTATTCTCATTATGTGTATGTTATACCTAATATTTAGTGGCCCCACATTTCTTGGTCATTCTGTTCTATAATTTTTAGTCTTTTTTTCTATGCTTTTCAGTTTGGGGAGATTGTATCGAGATATCCTTTATCTTAGAGATTTTTTTCTCATCTGTGTCCAATCTACTAGTAAGCTCATCGAAAACATTCATCATTTCTGTTACACTATTTTTTATCTCTAGTATTTCTTTTTTATTCTTTATTAGAATTTTCATCTCTCTGCTTACATTGTCTATCTGTTCTTGCACGCTGTTTAACTTACCCGTTGAAGGCCTTAGCATATTAATTATAATTGTTTTAAATTCCCAGTCTGATAATTCCCACATCCCTGACATATCTCAGTCTGGTTCTGACACTTATTTTGTCTCTTCAAATTAGGATTTTAAAGTAATTTTTAATTATATTTCATGTTCAATATTATATTAGTTTCAGGTGTACAACCCAGTGATTAGACATTTATATAACTTACAAAGTGATCACCCTGATAAATCTAGTACTCATCTAACACCATACATCATTTATAGTTTTATTGACTATATTCCCTATGCCTTACTTCCATGACTAGTTACATCCCCATGACTAGTCTATAACTACCAAGTTGGGCTTCCGAATCCCTTCCCTCTTTTCACCCATCCCAACGCCCCTCCCATTCGGCCAACTGTCAAAATGTTCTCTGTATCTATGAGTCCGTTTTAGTCCTGCTGGTTTATTTGTTTTGTTTTTTAGATTCTACATGTAAGTGAAATCATCTGGCATTTGTCTTTCTCTGGCTAACTTGTCCCACTCAGCATAATATCCTCTAGGTTAGTGGTCTCCAACATTTTTGGCACCAGGGACTGGTGTTGTGGAAGATTCGGGATGGGTGTTGGGGGTGTACGGGCAGGAGGTGGAGCTTAGGCGAGCTTTGCTGTGCCGGGTTCCTAACAGCAGCAGTGGTCAGGTCCACGGTCCAGAAGTTGCAGACTCCTGCTCCAGGTTCATCCATGTTGTTGCAGGTGGCAAGGTTTCATCCTTTTTTATGGCCGAGTCATGTTCCATTACATATATGCGCCACTTCTCTATCTTCTGGTGGACATTTAGGTTGCTTCCATATCTTGGCTATTGTAAATAATGCTGCAATTAGCATATGGATGTATGTCTTATCAATTTAGTGTTTTGGGTTTCTTCAGATAAATACCCAGACATGGAATTGCTGGGTCCTTCTTTGTCTTTTGTTATAGCCTTTGTTTTAAAGTCTGTTTTGGCCCTGGCTGGTGTGGCTCAGTGGACTGAGTGCTGGCCTGCAAACCAAAAGGCTGTTGGTTAGATTTCCCAGTCAGGGCACATGCCTGGGTTGTGGGCCAGGTCCCTAGCTGGGAGTGTGTGAGAGGCAAGTGATCGATGTATCTCTCACACATCAGTGTTTCTCTCCCTCTCCTTCTCCCTCCCTCCCCCTCTCTGTAAAAATAAATAAATAAAGTCTTTAAAAAAAATAAAGTCTATTTTGCCTGGTACAAGTATTGCTACCCTAGCTTTGTTTGTTTGTTTGTTTCCATTTTCATGAAATATCTTTTTCCATGTTTTTACTTTCAGTCTCTGTGTGTGTCTTTCTCTTTCGATCTGAAGTAAGTCTCTCATAGACAACATAAGTAAGAATCTTGTTTTGTTACCCATTCAGCCACTGTCTATGAATTTTGTTTCTTGTTTTTTTGTTTCATTTTTAAATTTTTATTTACTGATTTGAGAGAAAGAGAGAGCGAGCAAGCATGATTTGCTGTTCCACTTATCCTCTGGTTGATTCTTATATATGCCCTTACTGGGGATCAAACCTGCAACTTTGGTGCATCAGGATGGTGCTCTAACCAACTGAGCTACCCACCCAGGGCATTGTATGTCTTTTGCTTGAAGCATTTAACCATTTGCATTTAACGTTATTATTAATGAATATGTATTTGTTGTCATTTTATTATTCATATTTTTAATTTGTATGTTCTTCTTTAAAAAGACACTTTAACATGTCTTGTAATACTGGTTTGGTGGCGATGAACTTAGCTTTATCTTATCTGGGAAGCTCTTTGTCCTTTAATTCTAAATAATAGCTTTTTTGGGTAGAATAATCTTGGTTGTAAGTCCTTGCTTTTTATCATTTTGAATATTTTGCACCGGTCCCTTCTGACATACAAAGTTTCTGTTAAGAAATCAGCTGATAGTCTTACGGGAGGTTCCCCTGTAGATAACTAACTGCCTTTCTTTTGCTGCTTTTAAGATTTTTCTCTTTGTATTTAACCTTTGGTATTTTAAATATGATGTATCTTGGTGTGGACCTCTTTGGGTTTATCTTTTGGAGACTTTGCACTTTCTGGACTTACATGTCTATTTCCTTCATTGGGTTAGAGTTTTCTGCCATTTTTTTCCCAATAGATTTTCAATTCCTTTCTCTCTCTCTCTTCCTTCTGGCACCACATGACTGATTTGGTTTACTACTTTATCTATTATTGATTCCTTGTAATATATTCTTTATTTCGGTTATTGTATTCTTCATTTCTGACTAGTTCTTTTTTATGTCTTCTATCTCTTTTTTTATGTTGCCTATCCCTTTGTTGAAGTTCTCACTAAATTCATGTACTCTTTCCCTAAGTTCATTGAACATACTTATAACCAGTGTTTTGAACTTTGCATCTGGTAGATTGTTTACTTCTTTTTCTGGAGTTTTGCTCCATTCTTTCATTTTGGTTGTGTTCCTTTCTCTCCCTATTTTGGCTGCCTCTCTGTGTTTGTTTCTGTGTATTAGATAGTGCATCTCCATCTTCTGGTCTTGGAAGAGTGGCCTTATGTAGTAGGTGTCCTGTAGGGCTCAGTGGCACAGCCTCCCTAGTCACGTGAACTGGGTGTTTTAGGTGCATGCTGTGTGGTCTGTGTGTACCCTTCTGTTGGAGTTGAGCCTTGATTGCTGTTGGTACATTAATTGGTGGGATTTACCCCCTGGCCGTTCAGTTGCAATGACTGACCATAACCAACATGGAGAAGTTGCTGTGCGGAGGCCGACCCCATATAGCGTGACTTGCTTCAGTGGGGCTGTAGAGCCTGCTGAGTCTGCCCCTTAGGTGCATTGCTTGTGGAGGTTGTTATGAGGTGCTTTGGCATGGTCTGAAGGTATCCACCAGATGGCTGGCTCTTGGGCCTCCCTGGAGGTGCAGGCCAAGGTCAGTCACTACCTGTTCCCTACCTTGGGCCACCTGGCATGAGCTACAAAATGATCTGCTAATGGCTGCTACTTGTGCTGAGCTTGGATGTACACCAGGGAAGGCCAAACTGTACATCAATGCTGGCTCCCCCTAGTGCCAGGCCTGGGGCCATTTAGTACTAGCTACTGGGCACTCTGCAGCCAGATACTGCTTCTTTGGTAGATTTAAGAAAAGTCTGATGCATGAGGCAAGACATGCCATTTGTATGGAAAAACCACTGGAAATGGCTTGGATGTGTCCGAAAGTTGGGTGGGGTAGGTTCTCAGAGCATCATCAGGGTGAGGCTGTTTGCCAGGTTGATGGAGACTCAGATATGACCCCTGAGATATGGTGCCTGCCTGAGGGCTCTGTGGGGGAGGGCTCAGCAAAGGGACAATGGCTCTTGCCAGCACTTCTGTGTGGGAGAAAGCTGCCTTTTCAGCACTTACCCTGATATCAGACATTTCAGTTCCTCTCCTTTGAGGAGTGAGTCCCAGTAAGTCAGTGCACAGGCCTTTAAGAGAAACACCTGGAACTCCAGAAGCCTTTCATCTCAGCCACAATCCCTGCTGGTTTTCACAGCCAGAAGTTAAGTGGAATTTTCTCCCTGGTACTGGAACCCTGGGCTGGGGGGCCTGGTGTGGGGCTGGGACCTCTCGCTCCTCTGGGGGGATCTCTGCAGCTCAGATATCCCTCCTGATTTTAAACCAGCACATACGGGTATAGGACCATCCCATTCAGAGTCTTGGCCCTGCCCTGGCCAGGTGGCTCAGTTGGTTGGACCTTATCCTGTGCACCAGAGTCTCTGCCCTCCTACCAGTCTCACAATGGCTTCTTTTTCACTTTCTTAGTTACAGTGAAACCAGAAAAGCCAGCATTCATGCTGCCTGTCACCTAATAAGCAGAGACAGGGATTGAATCTTTATGGGCACTTTACTCACATGGCCGGCGATCTGAGAAGATGGCGGGTTTGTACCCTAACAGACCATCTTAAATTCCATTTTAAACCAACCCTTTTTATAAGGAGAAGAAAAGTGTAGGTAAGGGGTTTGGAATTCATGGATGAAGTTGATCAGATACCAGCTGCAGCATTCTTTCATCTGTGCCCTGGGCCGTGGTCCTCTCACCCTGGAGGACAATGGCTCAGACACCATCCTGATGGCCCGCAGCCCTCCTGAGGCACCACGGTGGGACTGCTTACGGTCTCCTGCAGTCAGGGTGCGTCATACCTTCAGTTCCTGGAACAGTAGCTTTGTACATGCACTGATTGCTAATCTTATTAGCTATTACCTGCAACTAAAATTTTCCAACATTTGAGCCCCCCATCGATAGGACTTCAGTTCAGCTAGACTTCAGGTGTTTCTGAATGGTGGTAGTCCTGTACTTTAGTTGCAATTTTGATGTGGTGTGGGAGAAGGCAAGCACAGCATTTACCTATTCTGCTATCTGGACTGGAAGCTCCAAACTATGTTTCGTTTTGTTTTGTTTTGTTATGTTTCCTTTTAAAACTGTTAATTTTTTTTTTTGATTGCTGGATATAATGTACTGAGTAAAAGGAATTGCTGTTAGTAATCCTTTAGTAATATGGTGGTAAAATTTAGTAATGTGTGGTGTACAAATGATCTATACTCACGTGTTTCAAAATACTTGCTTTTCTTCTCCCCCTGCTAGAAGCATGAGGAGACTTTTCGCCAATATTTCCTGTGAGAACCTGGTCAAGCTTCTGGAGGTAAAACTCACAAAAGTGTGGGGTCTCCCTATGACTTAGTGCCCCTAGAGTTTTTGACTCTCAGAACTGTCCACACTAAGCCTCCAGCAGTTTATCAATTATAGTTTAGGTTTTCTCACCCTGGGACTGACTGGTACCCACAGAGGTTTCTGCACATGGATTCCTGCTTCGGTAAGTTGTGATTCTTTGTACTTTCCCGTTGGTCTCTCCAGGTTTGGGGACAGCAGTCTGCCCTGTTTCCTCACTTCCTTTATAGATCTGTTACGAGGGAACTCCCAGAAACTCAGTTCTTCTCGCCAATGCAGTAAAGATTTAAAGATCAACAAGTCTATTAGTGGGCAAGCAGGGTTAATTGGTGATCCGTTCTCATGGGAGAGAATGAGCTTAGCGAAGGCGGGGGTGGAGGCCTGAAAGAACTGGTTCACAGTCAAGTAGAATAAAGGCGGCAAAGGTCAGGGTGGCCAAAGGCCTGGGAGCAAGCTCAGGGGTGGTGAGGACCAGGGTGGCAAGCACATGTGTGGCCTGAGGCCAGGCGGCCAGAGAGTCAAGAGTGCCAAGCCCCAGAGTCCTTTGTCCTGAGGACTTATACAGTTGGCGGGAAGAGGGGTGAGGGGTTAGAAGTTACATATTGATTGACAGGTAAAGGCAGTGCTAGGTTTCCAGGGCAGGAATACCCAAAGCCCCTCACATGCAAGCAGGAAGCTGGAATTCTCATTATTAACCTTCTAATGATTTGTAGGAGCTGGTATTCCAAAAGGCAGCCTTTTGTGGTATGAGTTGCAAATCTGTTTTCCCAGTTATTTGTTGGTCTTTTGACTTTGCTAGTGGTTGATTTTGCCATTCAAGCTGTGTTATTTATTGAGAGCCAGGCTCCATGCTGGCTGCTGAGGAAACCAAGAAGAACAAGACCAACATGCCCCTGCTTTCCTGGAATGTCCAGTCCATTGATGCAAAGGAGGATCAGTTAGGAACAACAGCACCAGATGTGGACAGAGATCTGCACTCCAGGTTTGGTCTTGATGAACGAATCATAGGGCCTGTCGCTACCAAATCTAGAACTGTACCTACCTGGTACAGATGGAGAAACAGGCTCAGTGAAGAAGAGACCAGCCCAAGGTTTCATGGCAGCAGCTCTGAGACTTAGTTCAGAGCTCTTTTGTCTTTATTAAAAAGCTGCTCCTGACCAGCTTTGGTTAGTGTAAATCAACTCCCCAGAACTTTGTTTCCGCCCCCATACAATGAGGGGGTAAGGTCAAGATTTTAACAGATTCAGTCTGTGCTGGAGGAGCATTTGCGCTGGGAAGTGGGACAATCATCTGCTGGGAGAGAAGCTTTGTGGGGAGCTGCGGGATAGACAGATCCAGACAGGCATTTCCAGGGAGCTGGCCCTTCCCACTGCGCCTCCCCCCACCGCACCCCCCGCCCCCACCTCCCCTGGATCTCTCTAATTCTAACATGGCTAGATAGGCTCTGAGTACTTCTGTAATGAGAAAGTTCTCTCATCAACTTTTTGGTTACTTTGAAGTAACAAAGGCAGGATAAATGCTTATCTCTTTTTCTTTATTTTCTATTTATTTTAAAACGAGTTGATTTTTTTTTAGCATCATCCAAATATTTTCTTTTTCTTTCTAAGGATCATTTTAAACTCATACAGTTGAACATACTCGGTGTGTTTTAATCCAATGCAATTATAGATATTCAGATCGTCCCATCTTTAGCAAGAGAGAACCTCTCTAAGCTAGATCCTGGGTCCTGTCTTCAGCCTACATTAACCTTTAAGAGCTTACTTGATATGTAGTATGAAAATGTTCCAGGATTATCTTGTCCATTTTCTGCTCCAAGCCTGCAGTCAGCCATTTCTCCCTGGATATTAAAAGGCCACAGTCTGAGCTCAACTGTCTCTTGGGAGAGTTTCTTCATGTTTCCTGGCTGAAACATGAAAATTAAGAGGATGGCTGTCTCTTACCTAACTACAAAACAGATACTCTGTCCAAGGCTTAAATATAAAAAAGCAGCCCTGGTTGGTGTGGCTCAGTGGATTGAGTGCCAGGCTGCTAACCAAAGGGTTGCTGATTCGATTCCCAGTCAGGGAACATGTCTGGGTTGCAGGCCAGGTCAGGTCCCCAGTAGTGGGTGTGTGAGAGGCAACCACACATTGATGTTTCTCTCCCTCTCTTTCTCCTTCTCTTCTCACATGAAATTCCTTGTGCTTCTCTAAGATTTTACAGTTGTTTCTCAATTTAAGGCAATGATTTTCACCCTTCCTCCAGACTAGAATGCCCTAGCGACCTTTGAAAAAATACTGATACTTGGATCCATCCCCAGAGATTCTAGTTTAACTGGACTAGGATCTTGCCTTGGAAATAGGGTTTTTAAAGGTGTGAAGCACCCACATGGTGCTCAACCCCTGGCTGCACACTGTTTATCATTCCATATGTGTTTTTACAGTTTACCACATATGTATGGGGCTCTAAACAAAACTGTTTTTCATGCCTTAAAAATTTATGCAAATTGTATCCCACTGAGTGTACCATACCCAAGCTTGTTCTTTTTCCCTAGCATTGTTTTGATTCACCCTGAATTGGTACTTCTACCACCAATATATTCATTGTAACTGTTGTGGCAGATTAAAGCTTTCCCTTTACCCCATCATTTTCTGCTCCCCTTTACTGCAAAGTACATGTGCAGTTAGTTGTTCGGGCAAAAACCTTGCACCACCCTTGACTCCTCTTCCTCTGACATCCCACATCTAATCGTTCAGGAAATCCTCTTAGCTCTGCCTTCAAATACACCCAGCATCTGACACTTTCTCATCACCTCCACTGCTACCATCTGGTTCTTCCTGCCATTGTCTCTTGCCTGGATTATTGCAATAGCATCCTGAGTGGTATCCTTGGTGGAAACTTTGATCCTCTACAATCTATTGTCTCAAAGCAGTCAGAACAGTGTGTATCGAATCATGTCGCTCCTCTTCTCCAAACTCTCCAGCGGATCCCCGTCCGTCAGTAAAACTCAGTCGCTCTGACCACGGCCTGCCGGAGCTACATGGTGTGCAGCCCGGCTGTCTCACCACCTTCTGACCTTTTCCCCACCTCCGCGCCTCACTCACGTTGCCCTCGCCACACTTCCTGTCATTCTGTTCCTTGACTATAACAAGCCCCTCCCCAGCTCCGGGCTTCTGTGCTCACTGTTCCCTGTGCTTGGAATGTTATTCCTCCAATGTTCATAAGACCTACTTCCTTCCAGGTCTCTGCCCAAATGTCATTTTATGTAAGAGGCCCCTCCTGGCCAACCTGCCTATATGTCGCTTTCTGTCCTTATATTGAATTATAGGAAAACTGACTCCTACTCTTAATTAGTTTGTTGGGTTGGCCCAGACCTTTATTGTGTAACACAGAAAGGTGACCAGATGTGTTATTGCTGAGGGGACAAGACCTGGTTTTTGCTTTTTTAAAGAAAAATTTTTATCAAGAGAGAAAGTGCAGTAAAGCAAGAATTTATTGGTCGCAGCAAAAGCATATTCAGGACAGTGCAATAAGGAAGATCCTGGCACAGAAGAAGCAACCGGAGAGCTAGGGTGGTCTGCCTCAGCTCACTGGGAAGTCAGAGAAAAGGGGGTCTTGGAGACAGGTTCAGGGGATTAGCCCAGAAGGTGCTCCCGCTGCCCATTTCTCCCCTGGTTGCAAGTCTTACGGGGGTCCCCTGTAGGGGTGTCCAACCTGTGGCCCAGGGTGGCTATGAATGTAACCCAACACAAAATTGTAAATTTACTTACACTTTTTTGCTCATCAGTTTTTGTTAGTGTAGTTTTTGTCTGTGTATTTAATGTGTGGCCCAAGACAACTCTTCTTCCAGCATGGCCCAGAGACGCCTAAAGGTTGGACACCCTTGCTTCTTAGCGTTTGGGAGATGTGTGTCTGTGGAAAAAGAAGAAGGGGAAGGGAAAGGCAGAGGCCGCTCCTCAGAGGAAGAGTGCGCACTGGGGCCTTTGTCCTGAGGGTTTTTATTTTTTTCTTGCAGGTGGGACTCCAGGGAGATCTCAGGGGACCATCTCAGTAGAATAGTGATCAGCTTTTCAGATGTGTCCTTTCAGAGTTGTGGTCCCCACTGTTTGGCTGGCATCAGGGCGGAGGGTCATTAGCGCAGCTGGTCCCGATGTCAGCTCAGGCGTCACTTGTCTGGTTTTGCTGCTTTTCTGGGCCTACGGCTGAAATAACTGAGGCCTAGATGTTACCTTTAGCGAGGAAAAGTCAGGAGGTCTAAATTGCATGACCAGCAATGTGTAAGTCATGGGATGGGGTTCAAACCACATGACCAGCGACATGCTAGGGGAGGAAAGGTTACCCTGGGGCGAGGTCTTTGTTTTCCCCATTTAGCCCCAGTTTTAGGACATGCGCACCTGGGGCTTCCTGCCTTGCTGACCTTCTGTGCTTGGCCCACTGTGCTTGCTCTGCTGATGCCTACCACAGATACAGCCGGGAAGGCCCATGTCCTTGAAAGGATCACCCCAAAACCTAGGGATCCCTGACACTATCATTCTTTATGGTAACTGTTTAATAAACAAACAAACAAAAAACCCAAAACAAACCCTTCCCCTTTAAACCTAGAAAGGTTTGAGGGGTTAAAGCAGAACAACTTTTCCTTCCCAAACATAAAATCACAAGTACACGCCTGCCTGCCTGCCCCATGGGACAAGAGTAACTGAGCATGGAGGGGAAGTAGCCAGGGCTAAGAAGTGTTCGGTCTGGACCCTCTGATTCCATCCACCCTCTATGCTCACAACCCCCGGAAGCCGCTTCACCTTCCTTACCCAAGCCCACCGCAGTGGTATGCCTGGCTCTGGCAAAAGAGCGGAAAGGTAGCCATAGGCACTGCTTCTTTCCCTCAGTGTTTTATTTTAATTTTAAAATAGTCATGGATGTGAAAGGGGACTGCCTTTGAGTACTCACCGTACTGGGAAAGGGGACATGCAATCAGGTAAACGAGCCGGACTAGACTCTTCCCCGTTCTCCCACACCTACTATTTAGTTTCCCTCCAGCCATATTTTGGTTCAGGGCCTTCATCCTGCATGAAAGATCTCTTCACCCTCTCCACCTATCCAAACATTCTCTATTTTGAAGGTTCAATTTCAGACCAGGATCCTTCCACATCTGTGTCCACACCATCCCTGACCCTTGCCACCTAAAGACTGTTTTCCAAAACTCATCAGAGATTATCAGGAGCAGCCCGGTTCTAAATTAAGGTGTGAACTCTGATGTTCCAAACTAGACACCCAGTTCTTTTAGGATGGTTCCCAACCTTGGCTGCATGTTGGAATCACTCAGGAGATTTAAGAAACATTTTGCCTGGGTCTCATCCTAGAGATTTTCATTGAATGGGCCTGTGGGTGTGGCCTGGGCATCAGAATTTTTTTTAGACATCCTCAGTGGCTCCTCCGTGTATCCAAATTGAGAACCTTCAGCTTTTCATCAAGGGCTCTTTCTTGCATTCTCTCAGTAGTTTGCACTATTGTGGGTTTTCAGTTTGTTTATCAAATAAAGAAAAGGGCATCTGCTAATGCTCATCAGTCTTGCTGAAGTGTTAAGCCCAAAGCCCGCAGATTTTAATGTCTTTGATTTGTAGTGTCACTGAAATTCGTGCTTCTCAAAGTGTGAGCCTTAGACCAGCGACTGTCAACATCCTCTGGAGCTTGTTAGAAATGCAGACTCTCTGGTCTTGAGAACTGGGAAAGTTTCAGCACAAATGATTTTTTCTACCTCCTATACTACAGGACTTGAACAAATGCGAGGATAGTTCCCAGCAGCTCCAGGCTGTGTCCCTGGGAAGACCCAGCCCTCCCTTGAGTCCCTGGCAAGGGAAAGCTCAAGCCTGGCAAAAGAATTCAGTTGGTTCAAGCCAAAGACCTGACAGAAGGTCCCTGATCTCCCTTAAGAGCCTTCACTTAAAAACAAAAACAAACAAAAAACCCTTACAATTGTAAATCCTTTCTCTTTTTGAGTTGTGTAAGTTTGTATCTCCTGAAACCCAGTGTCTTTCTTTCTCCAGGACCAGGGAAGCCTTCCCTTTGAAATATAATCACCAGGACAGATAAAGCTCCATCTTCCAGTCTCCGGTGGGAGGGGAGAAGCCTAATGGCCTCATCACATTGACCGATGCCCCCAACCCGCTCTTTGTGATTTTCCGCCACCTCGCCTTTGTTCAAGCCCCAGCGTGTCACCGCCCACCCTCACCAACTCCTCATTCTCCCTTTAAAATGCCAGTCACCTTGGCACAGAGCCGAGTTACATAGTGAGGCCTCTTCTCTACTGCACTCATTACTGAGTAAAATCTGTCTTTACTGCCTTTAACTAGTGTCTGCGTTTTAACAAGATCCTAAGGTGATCTGCATGTACATTAAAGTTTGAGAAGCACTGTTTTGTAATATTTATCACTCCCTCAATGACATCTAATAAACAGACCTGAATGAAGACAGGAATTATGCTCATTTTACTGGAGAGAGAGCTGAGGGCGAGAGCTTTGCTTGAAGTCACAGTTAAACTAGAAATTAAACCCATGTCATGACTCAGTGTGGTTTTCCCATAATGCCCTACTAATCAGGAGTAAGACAGCCGGTGAAGGAAATCATAATAAGGTTTCTCTTTACACATCCACTGAGGCAATGTCCTTATAGGGGATGCTCCTCTTCAGCTATTTCAGGATCTAGCGTCTTCCAGGAGCGGAGAATTCTCATCTGAGTTATCCTGTCAATAACTGGAGTCCCAGGGATCATAGTCACCGTACTGACCCAGTTCAAGCATCGAACAGCATTCCCTCCAGTCTGCAGAAGCCCAGCCCTTTCCAGGCCTGTGCGCACATGAAGCCAGACCTAGTCACAGTCTTAGTCCTCGACCAGCCACCTCCCCCATACATACGGAGAACACCGATTTTTCACCGTCAGTGTCTTTGGCACGGATGATTTAAATTCCACCATCATTATGGCACATGTTTTTACTGTTAGCTTTACCAGAAAAACTTGTATTACAGGCAATTTCTGATGCATAATTTTATTAGAGCCAAAGATGATCATTTCTTCTAGAAAAAGAAACCTCTGTGGTCAGAATGAAAGACAAAAAACAGATTTAATTTTATAATCTATCTTTATCAAGCCATCCAAAGCACATCAAAGCACATCAATTCCTTTATGTAAGTATTACTTCAACACTATATAGTAAATCATTAATAGAAAATACACAAGCAAAAAAACCTTATATCCTTAATCTTCTAGCCAACCATCAACTTTTCTTAGATTTTTAAAGACAGGAAAATAAAACTTATTTCAAATAACAGCACCTCAAACACAATATACATTTGTAATGAGGTACACCAGTCAACTTTAAGCCTCATATTTTCCAGGTTTAGCTGTAATATCCCTCACTCATTTCTTAAGAGTTTTATCATTCTTCTTCTGGGGCTACTTTATCTTACTGAGCCTAAACAAAGTAAAGTATTAAAGTACCTTAATGATCCACACTGAGAATATGGCATGAGTGGGTTTCCAACCCTTCAGAGACCCGAGTGCGAACATCTTAGGAACACAGGGGAGTGCCCCTAGGGCATCCTGGGGCTGGGCAGTTTCATGTAATCACTTCTTTTCTGAGGCTGAACTCTGAGGTTTGATCTTCTTAGCAGCTTCCAGAACAGACAATGGGTTTACTTTATCTCCAAATTCTTTTTCTCTGTGCTCAAGAAGAATGCCCTAAAAGGAAAGGGGACGGAACATCAATCCTCATTCTGAGTCATTTGGTCAGGGAACACCGAGCGGCAGCTGGCTGTTAAGCCCTGTCCTCCGGCAGCAGGAGCGGAGACCAGAGCCGGGCCTGGCACTTTCCCTTGAGGAGTTCAGTCTTTTGAGGAAGGGAGACCAGGGGACAGCTGTGTCACAATCTTTGGACTGTACAAGCAGCTTTTTGGGAGCAGGAAGTCAGGAGTGACACAATTTCATCGGGCAATCCAGGAAGGCTTCACAGGTGATAAAGCAGGAGAGGTGCCCAGGACCTCTACAGGTAGAGGTGAGGTAAAAGAGCATTCCCGGGCGAAGGGAACTGGTAAGCCTGAGGCTGTGGATGGGGAGCTCAGATGTCAGCCTTTGGCAGGTGTTGAGCGACCATCTGAAAAGGGAGACCCTCTCTTCACTTAAGTTTTCCTAAAAAACTGGCAGCCCCTCACCTCTGATACTGTGATGAAAAATGCCCTAAGACACAGGATACCCCAAAGTATTGTGAAGTGGTAAGAAAGATAAAATGTGTTTGTGATCAGAATCAAGAAATCCTTGTTAAAGAGTTCTTTGGACATCTGGGAATTCATCTTAAATTAAAAAAAAATGAACAAACAGCTGTCATTGTGCCATTATTTATAAATACCTTAAGGAAAACAAAAAGTCCCACCACACGCAGTGGTGACAGGGAAGCTGGTCAGGAAGCCGTGCTGACTTCCCAGTGAAGCAGTACGCAGACATTGAAAATCCCGAGGAAGAGCGTAAACGACATGGGGATATGTTCGTAATATACTGTTAAACGAAAAAAAATCTAGCTTGGTAAGATACCGTGTTTTGAAAACAGAAGGCCTCTCGGCTTAGCTCTGTTCTAACAGGTTATAGAGAATAGCTCTCCCTATCTTCTACTGCTTCGTTTTCAATTTGCTTAAGTGGAAAGCACATTGCTTCATTAAAGTAACTATGCTTTAAAGACCATTACAAAGGAAATCCCCACTGCGTGGCACCTGGCACAGTGGGGCCACAGAAACTGCTCCGAAGAAACACGGAGGCCAGCCTGAAGCTCTGCCGGCCAGTCGGCCTTCCCGGGGGAAGGCAGGCGGCAGGAGCGCCCACAAAGCCAAACACCACACCCAGCAACACCAGGGCATGCCAGCCGTGCTCGGGGAGCCCATAAGCACCAGCTGAGTCAGGCCAGGCAAGAGTAGGCTGGCAGGGGAGCCAAGCCCTGCCCTGCAGGCTGAGGGAAGGCAGAGATAGGGAGGGGAAGGCACTTGAGTGCCAGAGTGGGCAGAGAATGAGTAACCCTATAAGCAAGTGGCTTGCCCAAGTGCAAGGGCATCTGGAAGGGGTCCCTGGGAGCCATCTCTAAAGAGTGGCTATGGGGGAGGGCAGGGCAGGGTTTCTGGAGCAGGACAGATCGGAGTTCCTGAGCTTCATTTCCACTTACTAGCTGTGTATTTTTGCCTGTTTTTCATATCTCTAGGTCCGCTTCCGACATGTAGATGGGAATAAAAATACCTAACACCCCAGACTGGCTGTGAAGAAGACAAGAGATCATGTACAGGAGCACCGTGAGAAGGCAGGCCTCACTGGCAGACACTACCACTATGACATTTTGATATTTAGCGGAAAGTCAGCAAATAGGTTTACGTTCAATCAGACACCAATTCATGCTAGATTCTAATACAGACCAGTGATAGCTGTTACCAAGCTTTACAGGAAGAGATGAGAAATACAGCTTAAATTTGTATTCCTATTAGCTTTTATTCCTCCCAAATTAGGAAGAGTACTCTGTCATCATCAATGTTGGCAGTGAGATTCACCTACACAGACAACCCTATCTTCTCATAGATGAGGCCAAGTGTTCATGTCATGCTAAGGATGGCAGAGAACAGCCTGGAAGTCAAGAACCTAGTCTGCATCCTCCTGACAGGCCCTCGAGGCTGCATCTGCTTTACCTCATCCCTGCCCTGCATCCTCCTGGCCTCTGCTGGCACTGCCCCCCAGCACAGGGGAACCGCCACAGCTCGTGGCTGCCCGTGGTCTGACAGGGAGCACCCACCCACCTGCCCCCCTGGGCCCACAGAGTCCTCATCTCCCCACACCTTCCCCTAGGCCCAAGTTACCCTGGATGTTCACAGCCAGGGCCCAAGACAGCCCATGCGATGAGAAGTCTGTTACCCCTCCAGGGGCAGCTCTGACACCGGGACCCCCACAGCGAAAAGACTGCTATCCCCACATCTCCTTGCTCCTTTCCCTAACTTGGCCTGTTTTGAATCCTTCTTTCCCCTTCACTTTTCTCTACTGTCCATCCTTGATGACCTGGGAACACTGCAAAGAAGTACATTCTTGACAGAAAAAACCATGTTTTTGTTCAAGCACAGAAAACAGAACTTGACATCAGAACACCTGGCTTCAGGCCCCAGCAGGGCCACTGATGAGCTAGGCTGGGTGCAGCGCTCACCTCGCCCGCAGAACTGTGACAACCTCATGACGCTACTGTGAGAGTGAGATGTGTGATGAATGACAATCTCTCCCTTTCCCTCCCTGATGTTCCCTGGCTTTCTGGAAGAACGACTGGGAGACTGGTAAGGAAAGTCACCCCCCATCGGGGTCTCACACTCACAGACACTGACAACCACAGACCCACATGTGAACACTAGGAATTTACCTGCTTTCCTGATCCCAGTACAAAAACGCCCCCAAGGATGAAGCCTTCGCCTTCCAGGTTTCCAGAGAAGCCTCCGTTTCGGGCTCGGAAGAAGTTGCTCCAGACACCCAGCCGGACAAAGCCCATGAACATCATCTTCCGCCTTTGGGGGCCGTAGAACATTTTCTGCAGCAGCGAGGACAGACCCCATGAGTAGGCTGTGCGCCTGCCTTCCCCAGGGAGGAAAGGTCCCCAATGGGGCACTGATTTTCAGACACAGACTCAGAGTCTGCTGGTCCGTGTCCTTCCCACAACACACATGCAGCCCCACCCAGGGGCACTTTCAAATGCCCAAGGAAACAGCTGCCGACCTCCAGGCAGGCCCGACCCGGACAACCTTCAGCTCTGACTCCAACCTACTGCTAGAGACACACAGGGCTCTCATGCCTGACAGGGTGATTACAGTCCTACATTCTGCAGGTGAGAGCAGAGGGGAAAGAAACACAACTGCAGTAAATTAAGGGGCAGGGGCTTATGCTGGGCCTCCACCTGCATGGTGGGGAAAACCCAATGCAGTCTTCCCAGGCTCCCATTTCCAAGCGACAATTCAGGAAGGGCTCAATTAATAGTTGAGAGGACAGCTTTTCAGTGTCCAATCAAGCTAAGCTCAGAGGGCCAGGAAGGCCCCTGCAAGTTCAGGGCAGCTGAAGGGATGCCCAGCCCGGCCTCCACCTCCAAGGCCAGACTCACCCTAGGGTCCCAAACTCTCTACACCTGAGCACAATCTCCACCCATCTGTGTCTGACAGGCTCACAGCACATGCACCTTTTCATCCAGGAAGATTTTCCCCTTGAAATAAGGCTGGAAGTCCTCCACTTCAGTCTTGATCTGCTCCTTCACCACTGCGTAGAGAGGGATACCCAACTCATCCAACTTTGGCTTCAGGGAGGACAGTTCTGCAGCTTCCTGCGGAAAACATGCAGGAAGGTCAGGGGCATGTACATCTGTGGATCCGTGACCAACCAACACCCCGTGTCCCATAGGCCTAGCGCATGGCTGGCACTGAATGTAGAAGAACAAAGACAACAAAATGTCAGAAACAGTTAAGGTTTGTGTAGCCCAGCCTAACCCTGTCCCAGCTGGGCACAAGGCCTCAGGATAGGGTGTCAGGTCCCATCCTCAGCACAGGCTTCTTGTGTGATCCTTGGAGGGATGCAGAGGCTGGGCTCCTGTTACGGCTGTCCTAACCACTGCCCAGGGAGCATCCAATTAACTAAGAGATGGCACCCAAACACTGGACTCTACTCCTGCTATGAATCTTCTCTTCTAACTCCTCTTCTACCAGGGGTACCCAACCTTTTGGCATCTCTGGGCCACACCGGAAGAAGAAGAGTTGCCTCGGGCCACTCATTAAATACACAAACACTAACAAAAACTGATGAGCAAAAAAAAAAAGGTTTTAAGTAAATTTATGACTTTGTGTTGGGCCACGGATTGGACACCCCTGTAACCAGCCTCTTCCCTGCAGAGGCCAGAAGAGCACGCGGGCCTACGGGACAACCTCCACACAGGCCACAGGCCGTGGGGAGAGCTGCCCCACACCTTTGCTCGGCTGGTTTCCCCTCACTGCAATAACCTTCCTTCTCCAGCTCAGCCCCCCCCTTCAGGAAGGCATCTCTACTCTAAACTGCTCTCTGTGGCTAGTCCAGCCTGGAGCAAAGCCCTGATTCTCTGTGCATACCCAGTCTTTCCTGCTGGTGACTTTTCCTGTACTGAGTCTGCATGTTATCATTGCTGAACATTGTCTCCTAAGTTCCTAAGCGTGTCTCCTAGTTAAAAACTATTGCCTCGCATTTCTTGTATCCTTCCATGCCCGGCTCGCGGCTGAATATATAGAAGGCACTAGACACCGGGGGGAAGATCTGAAGGTGAAGGTGGACAATGAGGAGAAAGCAGATATCCTGGACACCCATGAACTGCATGCTGGGTGACTAAATGAAACTGCCTGTGCATGGTAAGGCTTTGAAGTTAAGAACAAATTCCTTTTTTAAATTTGGTGTCGGAATAAAGATATAGCAGGAAATTCTTTCAAATGCAGTCCACTTGCCTCTAATACACACACATTGTTGTATAGTGGCAAAAACATTAGTTTTTATTTATTTTCTAGAATAAAACAAAAAGGGATGGCTGACAAAGCAGGATTCATTACAATGCTTTCATCAAGAGCTTCAGGGAGTGGCAAGCTTGGCCCTGGAGCAGAGAGGACTACAGGCTTGGTATGGTCAACAACACCTGTGTGTGAAATGAAGGCTTAACTCACTGTTCCTGGGCTCTTTACTCTGAGTGTGTCACTGGACAAAGCCATGAAGTAGACAGTCACGTGCGTCCGCCACGGGCCACACAAAATAGCTCAGAATGCCATCTGACCATGTTCTTAGAAACATAAGTTTCTGCAAAATGCTCTGCCAGGGCAGAGACCAGAGCACAGGAAATGAGTTGTAACTACACACAGCAGTTGCTCCTGGAGCCTTTTGGGTTTAACTGGTCTTGAGAAATCAAGTCACAACAGGCCTCCATGTTGGTATTCAGAGGTCTCACAGACTTGGAATCAAAAGCTCTGACCTTCAACTGTGGCCCGCAGAATAACACCCTCCAAGGAGGTCCATATCCTGATCCCAGAAACCTGTGAATGTGTGTCCTTACAAGGCCAGGGGGAATTAAGGTAGCAGATGAAATTTAGGTTGCCAGTCTGCTGATCCTAAAGGAGATTATCCTGCGTTATCTAGGTGGTTCCCATGTGGAATCACAAGGATCCTTAAATGTGGAAGAGGAAAGTGGAAAGTCAGTGTCACGATCCTGCAATGTGAGAAAGGCTTGACCAGCCATTGCTGGCTTTGCACACAGAGAAGGGGCTGCAAGCCAAGGCCTGCACACGCCCTAAAGCTGGAAGAAGCAAGGAAACCATTTGTCTCCTACACCCTCTGGGAGAAACGCTCAATGAGACCCATTTGCAAATTCTGACCTCTAGAACTGTAAGGTAATAAATTTGTATTGTTTAAAGCCACTGAGATAATTTGTGATAATTTGTGACAGCAGCAACAGAAATTAATACACCTCCCCACAGCAGTGTGACTTTGCCACCACCTCTGCACCTCCGCTTCCTCCTCTATAAAACACGACTAACAACAAACTCTACTTTCCAGGAATATGGTGAGGAACAAATGAAGCAGTGGGCATGACAATGCCCGAATGCAAGGTACAGCAGTATAGCAGTGATTTCCACACACGTGTAAACACGCAGTCCTGAGAATTTACACGTTTTGAGCACAGCTCCGTGTGATTCCCGTGTGAGCAAGTGTGGATCATGTCTGTGGAATGGGAATTCTCTAAAAGGAATTTGGCAAAGATGTATCTTAAAAAATTCTGGCTTGCTGTGCCCTGCATATTACCTTAACCTGGTCCTGCCTGCCACTGGACCTGAATTTACATCCTAATGCCCTGCTAATTAGTAAAACTATCCCTGTTCTGCTTAATCCCATGAATAATCAATCCAGTATAAATGTGTGCTAATGCCCCTGATAAAAACCCTGGCTGGGCAAGTGACGAGGCTTTTTCCTGAGATGGGAGGAATCAGCCACGTGGCCCCGGTCTCTCTTTCCCCGCGTGTCTCGGTATGAGATTCATACACGCATCGGGCAGCGGTCACCCACGGGTATCGGCAGGTTCGATTTACCCCCGTGACACAGCAGGGCCTCAGGTCACGAAGTAGCTCCTTTGCCAGCCCAACCACACAAGCTGGGGAGAGATGTGCAAGGCTGAAAGAAATCCTTCAGGGTCGGGGGGGCAACAAGAGGGATGAGGATGACAACCTGCACGGGGCCAAGGCCACTACTTGAGAAGCACAGTTGTCTCCAGAGCAGGACTGTCGTCCCAGTTCTCCCCCAGGCAGGCCAGTGCTCTCACAACCTGGACCTTTTGCCACCGACTGACTTGTGTGACCAAACCCGTCCGGCCCTCAGTTTACTACCTGTAAAGTGACAAGGCTGGACCTTGCCTTCCCCGGAAAACCTCCTCGCTGACTGAGCAGACAACGATGGCTTCCCTCTGAGGGGCCAACCTGGAGATTGCCCAGTCAGTGGGCCCCAACTTTCACCAACTCTCTCGCCAACTGTACCCACACTATCAGCATGACTGAAATCTCCCCGAGCTACAGATTCAATACCAGGAGCACAGTGAGGCAGTGGCGCTCCCCCACGCAAATGTGTGGCTCAGCTGTCCACCAGCGACTCTAGGCGCTCCCCAAGAAGAGGGAGACAGGCAGATCCGTTCTACAAGTGCGACCTTGTGGTCCCCATGTGCTTTAGCCGCACTGCAGGTGGGGACTGGCCAAGCCTGTACCAGTAACAACCCAGACACCGCCTTTCAGTGAGCAAATCCCTGTGCTGAGCACCAGGAGCACAGAACGGGACCTGGTCCCCGTTTCAACAGGAAGACAGTGCAGGACGCGAATATTACAAGAGTGCAAGGGTTTGAGAGTAACAAAGGAGAGTGAAGTGTGCTGCTAACCCCAGGATACCGTGAGTTATTAAGTGAACAAAAACGGAGTAAGTCAAAGAAATACTTAGAGCAAATAACAAAAAAACGGACCAGCGCTGATCAAAGGCTAACATGGGCCTACAGGTCCTTGATCCAGGCTGGGGAGGCGCTGGGCCCCTAATTGCTAGGATCCTTTTCTCTGACCAGTTCTTCAAAGGGACTCACCTCTCGACAGAGAAAACAGCCTGGCCTCCGCACAGCCATAATCACGGCTCCATTCTTTTCCCAGAGCTCCTTTGCTTTGAAAGTCCTTGGCTCTGGGGAGGAAAAAAAGGGCATTCAGTATCATCTCTGCCCATCCCTGCCCTGCCCCACCGGCCCCACCCCGCCCCGCCCCAACTGCTCAGCAGTTCATAGATGGTACCAGGCCTACCAGAGGACCTGGACAGGCAGTTCACATGTGGCAAAAGCAAACAGGAAACGCAGAAGGGAAATAGTCACCCTCTGAGAAAAATCAATATAGTGTGAGTATCCTATTATACACCCAAAATGCCCCTCCTCCATACAAATCTATTTGCAAACTTGAATATCCCAAGCTAAAACATTTCTGGAAAAATGCAGCTAAGAAAACGCCAACTCTTAAAAAAGTATTCAAATGGGTTAAGTCAACAGAAACAAACAAACAAAAAACTTATCCTAAGTATGTTTACGACAGCATTATCCACAGGGGAGGGAAGACGACACCCAATGAGGAAATGTCTGGGTGGCACTGCAGTCGCAGTCAAGCCCGGTTCCCAGGGCAGAGTGAGTCTGCATCTAGCTGTGTGACCTTGGACATGGTATGTCTCCCCCCTGAACCCCAGCTTCTTCCTTTGTAAATGCAGATGTTTAGCACTGGGCTGCAGGGAGTATTAACAGATGGATATGGAACTGCTCACCACAGTGTCTGATAACACAGAGTCAGTGAGGGGTCAATATGTATGAAACCTTATTATTTTAACATTTTTCAGAGGATTCCATGTCCCTATGGGATCTTATATTAAAAATGGGGGATGGGAGCAGGGGATGAGACTGGGAATCCCTGGGTTACACAAAGCACAACAGTTCTCTCTGCAGGGCTTCTTTGTCCCTTAGAAAGGTGACCTACATCACAAATCAGTCACAGTCCCTGCCTTCTGTTGACGAACTTCCTCATTTACTGAACAGATGACAACAGCCTCTGAGGGTCATCAGAGGGGCCAACCTAGAGACCTCCCAGTCAGTGAGCCCCAACTTTCACCCAACTCACATGCCAACTATACTCACACTATCAGCACGACAGAAATCCCTCCAAGCTACAGATCCAGTGCCAAGAGCAGTAAGGCAATGGAGCTCTCCCATGGAAATGTGCGGCTTTCAGCTGTCCTCCAGGGACTCCAAGGGGCTCCCCAAGAAAAGGGAGACAGGCAGGTCCATTCTAAAAGTGCGACCTTGTGGTCCCCCATGTGCTGCGGCCACACGCACCACAGGTGGGGGCTGGCAATGCCTGTACCAGTAATAACCCAGGCACCTCCTTTCAGTGAGCAAATCCCTGTGCTGAGCATCAGGAACACAGAATTGGACACACAGTGTTTCTCAAACTTATTTGACTTGGGAGCTGCTATTTTTTGAAGATCTAGAAGACCAAATTGTTCAGAACACACTCTGGAATGATTGGTTTAGTAAGCAGTGGTACAATATTACTAAATGTTATGGAGCAATTATCATTATAGTTAGAGAAACAGAAAATGAAAAATGATTTAGTAAGAAAAAGCTAAACTGTAAAATATCACATACACTCAGATCACAAATATATAATAAAATGCAAAAAATGTGCAAAAATAAAAATGATTATTGTTAGGGTAATGGAATTATAACTCATTTTGAAAGTATTATTACATTTTCCTAATGTTGTTATATTACTTTTTCAATTAAAAAAAAAAAGTTATTTTACAAAGGAAAAAATTAAGTAAGCCTGCATCCCAGTGCCCCGGAAAAGTACTGAGACCAGAAGGTCACTGCTTACCCTTCTCCAGTGTTTTCAGGTCTATTTCTTCCAGATACGCCAGGGTTGCTTGCTGCGGCTTAGACAGAAAAATGTCCGTGTTGGCCAGCAACAGTGCCAGGGCAGCGGCTCCCACAGCCCCTGCACCAATCGACCACATCCCCATGGTGAAGAAACTTGGATCCTGGAGGAAAGACATTTCTGGAGATTGAGAGGAAGGAAGACGTTACTGTTCTCACAAGACAGCTGGAATCTGATCTCCCAAAGTGCAAGGCTCCAGCTGGGCAGCCACCAGGAGCCCAGAGGCAAGGGGACCAGGAGCAGCAGAGACGGGACTGGACAAGGGCTGCTGGGCGCCTGCCACTACAAGAGCTGGATGCAATAGACACAAGGAGGCTCCTGCTTCCAGGAGCTCACCAGTGAGTCAAGAGTGATGACGGAGAAATGACAGCCCTCTCAGGTGCTTCTCTTGCTCTTCCCTCACCCATGCCCAAGGCTGTAGCCCCCCAGCTCTGTGGTGTTCATCTGGGTCGGGGTGGGAATGACCAAATGAAAACAGCGTTTAAGGAAAATCCGGCATCTCTGTATATTAGGGAAGGGGAAGAAAGGGGAAGGTCCGTGTGTGTGTTGGGGGAGGGTATGCTGCTATGGTATCTCTGATGTGAGGGACTCAAGCTGGGAGGTTTCTTATAACCTCACCACTCAAAATGTGGTCTCACGACTGGCAGCATTGGCATCGTGTAGAAACGCAGAATCTCAAGCCTTAGCTCAGAACTGAGGAATCAAAAATTGCATTTTAATCAGATCAGGCAAGCGATTCACATGCACATTGACATTTGAGATGCACTGTCTTGGGGCAAAGAATTCAGGATTTTTGTGTTTGGTGGCCCCAAGGGCAAGCTGGCCTTGGAAAGCGGGACCCTCAGGCCCTGACTTCTGTTGCCTCAGTTCACTGCAGAAGGGCAGTGATGGTGACAGTCAAAGACAGGAACACATTTCCACACCCCTACCCCGTTTGTCTGCTCTTCAAGACCCAGGCACCTCTTCAAGACTTCCTGGATGCCCTGCCTATCCCCACTCCCAGCTCAAGGGTGTTCATTAACCCCGACCTCGGTGCTGTGCCCACACTGCACCCAGGATCTGTCTACTGTGCTCAACACAAGACTTGGACCTATCTGCCCGTTTTCTCTTCTTTGCCTCTGCTCCTCAGTTTGTCCCTGAACTTCCCGCGCCTAGCACAGTACCTGCTTGGTATACAGTGGGCTCTGCACAGATGTGTGTTGAAATTAATCCAGTAGAACTGAATGAGGAAGATGACGACTTGTAAAGAGCACAATCCCTGGGCCAAGCAGGAAAGAACCTCCCACGGGCCGGCTTCCAACTCTTTTACGTAGCAAAGTTACACATTATTGGATTACGGTGCACAAAACGATCAGGAGGAAAACCACAGCTCTCACCTGCTTGCTGTAAACAAGCGATTCCCCAGTGTCTGGAACAACTGCTGCACCTTTACGCACTTCCAAAACATCCCTGGGTTTCCGACATGTGTGTATGATTCAGGAGCACGTGGCATCATCTCTGATTACAGAGCTGATAACATTTCTACATCAGTACTCAAAGGCCGGCCTACATCGACCCTACAAAGGGAACGGCTTCAACTCCTGAAACACATCAGTGCACTTCAGGAAGTCTAGTGACCCTAAAAGCCAGCTCCGCAGCCTTCCAACACAAGCTCCACCAACAAGCACTCAGCCTGTTTGCTCAAGAGTGCAAGGGAATCAGACTCAACCAGACTCAGTATTTATTTCCAAATATTTATTCAACACGGATCTGTCTAACAAATGGCAGTTTAGTTGAATATAAAACTAAATGATATATAATCCTCAGGAGATACAAGCTGAGTACAAGGATAACAGGAATTCAAGAGGAAGGGTAAGGCGCCTTGGGAAAGGCACAAACATGGGGCTACGGCAGTGCAGGGCTGAGAGCTGTTGTATCTGCTCTGGGCAGCCACAGAAGCACCCAGAAGGAAGCATCTTTGGAGCTGAGGCAGGACCCAGAGCGAAGGCTGGAAAAGCTGTGTCAGGCCCCGGCTGAATCAACCTGGGAAGCAGCACACTGGCTGGGGGTGGATGTCAGCGCTGAAGGCGCTCTGAAAATGCAAACTTCCATGTCCCACAGGCCCTGCCTCAAGTTCAAGAGGTGGAGTATAAGACATGGGCTCCAAAGCCACCAGGAGCAATGTTTAGCACCCCACCCCCACCTCTGGCTGTGATCCAGAAAGTGTGAGCAGGGTGTGGACCTCACCCTCAGCCTTCGTAGCACTAATGTGCGAGAGCCCCGTAGCACAAGAGGTGGCAGACAGGCCTCCCCAAGTACATATGCTCCCAGGGAGCCTCTAGCAGCAGCTCCTCTGCCAGTGGAAAGCAGTGAAAATTGACTTTGGAAACACCTAGAAAGTACATAGGTCCAGCCCCTCAGTCAAGGCCCTGTGAGCTACAAAGCAATTTCCATCTGGAAAGTCTTAAAGGATGTACCACTGCAACTTGCTACATAGCAAGAACTGACTCTGAACCTTGAATTATATCTATTCCTACCTACAAAAAAAACAAAAAAAAAAGGTGATGCTTCTGATCACGATGGCGATGTAGGCAGATGTGGCTTGCCTCTATACACAACCACATCAAAATTACAACTAAAATATAGAACCATCACTCAGGAACATCAGAAATTAAGTTGAATGGAAGTCTGACAACTACAAAATCGAGATGAATGGAAGAAACAATGGAATTGAGGAAACCACATCCATCCAGACTGGTAGAAGAGGCCCAGGCACAAACACCAATGTGGAACAGTCTAGCCCCAGACCCCTGTGGATAAAAATTTGGGAGGGATATGTTGGGAGCCAGGGGTCCCACACCCACACCAGGTTCCCAGCACAGGATTCTAGTGCCAGGAAGGTAAGTCTCCACAACTTCTGCCTGTGCAAACCAGTGGGTATTGAGCTGGAGACCTAAGCAGTGCCTCTTGGGGAACCCATGCACGGACTCACCTACTCAGACTCAACCCCTCTGAGCTCTAGCACTGGGGTGGGGGCAGCTTGAAGGGCACCAGTGGTACACAGGGAGAGACTGAAGTGTCTGCAATCGGGTGAGCAGCGGCCAGTGTCCCTTTGCTGAACCAAGCCCTCCCCTCACAGAGCTGGTAGGCTGGTGCCATATCTGAGACTCCATCAACCTGGCTAACACCATGTGACCCACCTTGGAGATCCACAGAGACTCTGCCTTACCCAGCTTACAGGCTCACCCAAGCTGCTTTCCCATAAGAATGGCTGGTCTTGGCTCCTAAATCCTATCAAACAAGCAAGAGCTGGCTTCAGTGAGCCCTAGTGGCAGCCAGATTAGAGTCACAGCTGGGCTTCACCTGGGAATCTCCAAGCCCAGCACAAGAAGCAGCCATCACAGATGGCTTTACAGCTCAGGCAGGGTGCCCCAGGCAAAACAGGTGGGGGATGACCTTGGCCTGCACCACCCGGAAACCTCTGGGCCAATGCACCCCGTGGACAGCTACAGACCTCGTCAGAGCACCACCACCCTGCCCCTGCACAGCTGATCCTCCATGGAGGGTGGAGGTTAGTGGTCAGTGGTCACAGCCAGTCCTTGCAGCTGACTGGCCTGGGTAAACCATTCCCATTGATCTGCCGACAGCAACCAAGGCTCAACTACAAGGGGAGGCTGTACTCAGCCCACACAAAGGGTGCAACTTGAGTACCCAGCTTGGGTGATGGGGAGGCTGGGCCACCGGACCCTACAGGACACCTACTACATTAGGCCACACTACCAAGACACGGAGTCAAAGAAGCTCTACCAAATGTAAAGAAACAAACACAGGGAGGCTGCCAAAACAATGTGACACAGAAACATGGCCTAAATGAAAGAACAGATCAAAACTCCAGAAAAAGAGCTAAACGAAATGGAGATGAGCTATCAGATG